>JAPFQT010000597.1:0-68557 GCA_027627225.1 Congeria kusceri | reverse complement strand
ACCTGTATTTTATGATGCTACACATGTGTACCAATAATTATATAAATATGTCAAGCCATTGTTAAGTTATCATAAGGAAACCATGTTTTTAGGAAATTTAAGTTAAATAAAGGGCCATAACTCTGTCCAAATTTAGTGTTTTGTAGCCAAAGTCGAACTTCACCTGTATTTTATGATGCTACACATGTATACCAAGAATACGTCAAGCCATTCTTGAGTTATCTTCCGGAAATCATGTTTTTATGGCATTTTAAGTTCTTAAAGGGGCCATAACTCTGTCAAAATTTAGTGGTTTGTAACCAACATTGAAATTGACCTGTATTCTATGATGTTACACATGTGAACCAAAAAATTTTTGAATATGTCAAGCCTTTTTTGAGTTATTATCCGGAAACCAAAAACCAACAGACCGACAGACCGACAAGCTCACTCCTATATACCCCCCCCCCTAAACTTCGTTTGTGGGGGTATGATTATTCCAACTTGAAGCGTTACAAACGCTTTATAATTTTCTTACATTCAGCTGATGATTACTCATAAACAAAAGGGTATTTACAGTCTATTTCTATGTCCGTAGTGTTACTTTGCTCGCTTGTATATGCTGTTATTTTATTTTCGGAATCTGTGAAAAAAAGTTGAAAAAATGTCAGTTTGTCAATCTGTGAACAGGTCCCCTTAATCACTGTTGTTTATTACGGTGATTGTTCATGCAAACACAGGGGCCTTGGTGGTCTGATGATTGTAACATTTAATATTTTTCATGTAACATCAGTTTGCTAAATTATTGTCAATTTGAGGTATTTATACCTAGTCGAGAATTCCATTCTGTATATTGGCATGAATCACTGTGTCTATCGTGGTGTAAGTAACTTATTTATTAACAGGGATTTATTCCTAGATTTCCATATTTTGGGAAAATGTCATCTGCACAAACAGAACATCTAACCCAAACAGATATCAAGAAAATCATCAAAAGAAAATGAAAAAAAAGGTTAAAATTTACACAGGGACTGTAACATACATGTAGTTCCATATAAGAATTCTTAATAAATTCACAGTAATCATTTGCTCTGTAGAATCGTTCATCCTGATAAAAACAGATTTCGTAGCTAGTATATTATTGTGATATCACATGTATAAGATGTGCCTTCTCTTGTCAGGAACCAATCAAGTGGCAGACAGTTCCTATAAATGAGGAGCAGTTCACGCTGTATTTACCTCAGTTTCGCTCGCACATGTTTGGGGTGGCTGTGAATGCTTTAACTTCAACAGGGGAGGTAATCAGCAGTGGATTCAAATGGAACACGTGCATTTACAGGCAACAAGCAGGTTAGTTGTCTGCCTTTATATCAGCTGTGTTTGGGGTTGTCATTTAAATATGATGGTTTGATTGAAACAATCCATTATTGACTCATTATTTGACCTTTGGTTGGTTGGATATTAAGTATAAACTTACTTATGATTGCTTTACTGTGGCAAAAGCCTCTTCTTTTTTGTGTGTGTTTCTATTTTATTTTCTGAGTAGAACGAGGACTCTGTGGGTTTTTTTGACCGATCACTGTAATGCTCCTAGAGTAGGGATCCAACTCGCGATGCCCAGTTGCAAAGTAGACACCATATCCAGTACACCTTTGTCATGAATATATACTAATCAAATCTCATAATATTACATATTAAAGTTCCTTTGCATACAGGAAAAACGCTTGGAAAAACAAGAGTGGTCACCATTCTTTAGTACATGGGGACCACTTTAGTTCTTTCCACGCATTGGAGATGTACTGCGGTACTGAATGCGAGTGGGACATTACGGTTATTGACGTGTGTGATTTATTGGAACATGTTTGCATATGATTATATCATGTTTTGTAAATGTATGTTACTATCTTTGTTACGTGTTAAAAGGAGCTTTGCATAAAGGATGCGTTGATTAGTATATATTCTTTGTTTTCCAGTGCCGCAGATTTCCCCTGGCAAAGTTCGCCTGTCCACGTACCAGCCTGACCGGGGTATGAGCGTGGAATGGGACCCACTGTCCTGCGACGTCAGTGACGCCTACATCGTCTACTACACTGTGAACGTCTGTCCTTCACTTCAGGGGGACAACTGTACAGGTGGGCATGCCTCCTAGGCATTAACAGTTTCTCTGTATTGCCCTTTGGGGAGGGTTGTGATAGTCCACCTTTTAAATTCTATGGATGCGCTGTGTTTTCATATGATAGGGGAAGGGTATGTAACCTGTCTAAAGTGTTTCTGTAATCACAGGACAGGGCCCATATTTATAAAGATTCTTAAGCCATACTTAAATTAAGTTGAACATAAGTCAAAATTAGAATTTGTGGTTAAAGCACTATGCTTTGGAATATTTGCATGACTAATGCTAGATGTCAATACACTTTGAATTATATTGCAAATTATGTGTCAAAATCTTTCAGAAATGCATTACTTTGTCAGAAAATCCTATTATTAAATTTTAGAATTTTGAGATTTGTCTTAATTTTCGACTAAGATTCTGTATAAATACCGGCCCAGATGTTGAAGGTAGTTTTGATCCCAAATTATAATCGAATGGCTGTCATTGATCGGCTTTGTTCACTTTAAAAAAAAACAAACGTATTTGAACTTATTTAACCAATAATTTATTCCAAGTCAACGAAGCTAAGTTATAAAAACGTTTGAAAATAATGACTGGTTCTTTTCCTATACAACAGCTAACTTATATGCATTCTTTGTCCTTATTTGACCGCAATGACTAATTATCCTTATTCATATCCTTATCTTGTGACATGGCTTTAGGACCCTTCACTCATTAGTAAGTTTCTCTGCTAAGTTCGATGAATTGTCATTATCTGTTATATATTAAGTATTTGGTACTTAATAAACACTTTACATTCACATATACAATAATTTCTGTATTTATTTTCAGGTGCTCCGTCAACCTACTTAGTAGAAGGTGACAAGAGCTCGATCTCCATCGCCAATCTGATCGTGGGAGATCGGTACCAAGTCTGGGTCAGTGCCAACTCAGCAGCCGGATCGGGACCGAACACAGATCCGGTTTACAGCAGAGTCATCGACCGAAGTAAGGCTTTCAGCAGTGTTCGGAATAAGATGGTTTATACAAATTATGAACTTGCGTTTGTTTTTGTTTTACAATGTTTATCATAATACAACACACTTGTTCAAAATGCCTATATCAAATGTAAGATATTTTGCATTTAAGGAAAGTAAGCTATTAATTTTCCATTCTTAGGAAATTGCCATGATTTGTTCTATAATACCAATGTTTGTCATGGATTTTAGAGGCTGACCATTGAGAATTTTACTTTAAAGTGTTCATTTAAAAACAAGAACTGTCTTTAAAAAAGACAATCGGCGTTGAAATTAATATTGAGATCTCATTTTTTACCCGAAACATAATACAAGAGGGACCAGATGATTGGTTACGTGACTTCTCGAACCCCAGCTTTTTTGGTCCCCACTAAGGAAACTTCTTGGACTGTAGATTTTTCTGACACCATAAGAAAATGTATCGGACCCAAAATTAATTTCAGATAAACTCAAACATTATTAATATGTGTACTGTGAATAAACCGATTATATGTTCCCTCACCAGTGATAAATGAATAACCTAAATGCTATTAATTTACGTTACTATAATTGTTACATGAATTTGTCAGGCAAATTTTAAAAAATAGAATTGTCAGAAAATAATTGCGGGAATGAATGAAAATTACCATATATCAGACGAGTGTACATAGTTATGTTAAATATTATACTATTAGTTTCATAAGTTTTGCAAATAGTGTATCCATGCTACGAAAATGAAGTAAAAGTAACAACATTTCGACGTATTACAAGACTTCTTTCAACACATTTTAAATATAGAAAGATATTAAATATTTTTAGAGATTGTCTAACATCTACTGGAGAAGTTGATAGAAAGGTGCAATTATAAATAATTCTTAATAACATGCAACAAAAAGAAAAGAATTGGGTTAATTTCTCCTTTTGCTTCATTATTTCTTTTCCATGTACAGGTTACAATATACTAATTTCGATCAATAAATATAAGTCTGTGTAAGTTATTAAGTTCCAGTCAATAGTTAAAAGTTCATAAAGCATTACCATATTAAAAAACACACATACTTAATGTATAGCCAAACTAATTATCTAAAAAAGATCCATAAATATCTACATTCTATTTTGGCAATTGATACGTTGTTTACTTAAACACGAAACATGAAAAAGGCTACACAGGTACCCTATTTAACGTTCAATATTTCCCAAACAAGTTTGGTGACCCATTATTTTTATTAATGTTTTGTTGTAAGTATACATTGGTGCATGTATGTGCGAAACTTTAAGAAAATCTGTCGTTTGGAACAAAATATATAGATGCATAATAAACGACGTTTCAGAAGGTATTATTAGTACCCATTTGACCTACTTCAATGTCCAGTCAAATTCATTATTTTAACAGTATTTGTAGGTAAAGCGTTGTTTATAACCAAAATACACTTGCATATTGCAAAACAAGACATGTGAAAACATCAGTTGAAAGAACCATAACCTTGTTTGAAAAAATCTCTCCTATATACTTTAAACATTGATACAAATTCAAAACTGAAAAACGGGGCTTCGACAGGTACCGTATTCAAAACCCAATATTTCCGGAACAAGGCCGGTGACCCCTATTTTTTAAGACTGTTTTAGTTTCAGCATACAATGACACATGTATATAGAATTTTTTAACAAAATCTGTAATTTGGAACAAAAGATATTTGTATATTGGATTATTCATTGATGTTTTCAAAGGCATATTAAATGCATAATTAACCTCTTTAAGAGTCCAATAAAAGTCATTTTTTAAATGGTAACTATAGATAAAGCGCGTTTATCATTAACCTGCACTTGTATATTGCCGAACGAAACATTAAACAAAGATGCATTTAAAAATCTTGTTTGAATATGAACGCTTATATAAATGACCACTGCTAGTCACACAAACTGTAAAAAGTCTTCGATAGGTACCGTATTTACACCCCAATATTTTCGGATCAAGGCTGGTGACCCCTGTTTTTTAAGATTGTTTTAGTTTTAGGATATATTGACACATGTTTGTGTAAATTTTTAAGAAAATCTGTCGTAAGGAAAAAAAAGGAAAAAATTGGTGCGAACGTCTTTAATACATTATTAAAATCTTTAATAGACGTCCGACTATGTTTATCTTGACATAATTAAACCATTCATTTATAATCTATATACACACACAAAATGGTTAAATTTGAGCAACAATAAGTATGTCTATTGAAATAACAAATCAACATATTATCACATCAACGGGTCAGTTCCCATCAATAACAACGTCAAAATTACATATTACAATAATGTCATTCCAAAATCAAATAAACTTTTTGCACAGTTACAGTTTTTCAAAGTACACGCCATCGTGCGTAAGTACTTTTTCATGTCGCTGAATCCAGTAATCAAAATCACGAGCATAATATTGAGACTGAAAAGTATGCACCACTGAGTTAACGTGCGGTTGAGAAATTCAACATCCTGCTTCCTGTATCGACACAGAAAGTTTTAGAATGCCTTGACACGATTCGCCATATCATTATCGGATAGAATCTCCTGTATCGCCGCAATGAGGTTGCTGTTCACATTCTTCGGGCGACCTGGTCTCTCTTCATCCGCTGTGCTTGTTATACTTTGAGGAATTGTGCATGCCACTTGTAAATAGTTGTCATGTTGACATGTTCTCTTCCTGTGGCTTCTTTTAGCATTTTCGCCATCTCATGCAGTGATTTTTTTCAATGTTACACAAAGTTTTATGATTGTTCGCTGTTCTGTAGCATAAAAAAACATCAGTTTTTGTTAGGAACAATACCACTGGTGGTTAAGAAAACATGTAATAAAGAACAAATGCACCGATATATTATGTTAAGATTTACACACAATAACAAACGATGTGTACGTCATATTTTCACGCAATTTTCGTGCATGACAAGTTCTGATCAAGGAAGTTATACAGTTCGGTAGACGGACTGTACGGCACAATACTGCTCAATATTTGACTTGCCCCTGGGGTACGCTAATAGTACTTCATAAAATCACTACAATATTTTTAGCTCACCTGAGCACAAAGTGCTCATGGTGAGCTTTTGTGATCGCCCATTGTCCGTCATCTGTGCCTGCGTCCGTTGTCAACTTTTCATTCAAACAACATCTCCTCCTAAACCACTTAGCAGATTTTCACCAAACTTCACAGGAATGATCATTGGGTGACCCTCTTTCAAAGTTGTTCAAATCGTTACGGTCTACTGCATATGTAGGTCACCAGAGCTAAAAATAGATTTTAAAAGTGTAAACTTGAAAAATCTTCTCTGAAACCGCAGGGCCCACAGGTTTCATATTTGGAATGTAACATCGTATAGTGGTCCTCTACAAATATTGTTCAGATTATGCCCCTGGGGTCAAAACTGGTTACGCCCTGGGGATCACATGGTTTATATAGACTTAAATAGCAAAATAACTTAAAAAATCTTTTTCTTTGAAGTGGCAGGGCGAACAGCTTTCCTTTATTTGGTACGTAACATTGCATTGTGGTCCTCTCCAAAGATTGTTCAAATTTTGCCCCTAGGGTCAAATCTGGCCACACTCAAGGGGTCACATGGTTTATATAGACTTGAATAGCGAAAAAAATCTTTACCTAAAACCACAAGGCCCAGAGGTTTGTTTAAGATTGTGCAAATTATGCCCCTGGAATAAAAATAAGCAACGCCTCGGGGATGCAATTCCAATTGGGTTACAAGGTCTCAGGTGAGCGTCCTAGGGCCCTCAGGGCCGTCTTGTTTATAAAAGCGCCGTTGTTATGATTCTTCCACAAACAACCAAGTTAAAGCAATGTGCCATTGAAATTGTTGGTGACTAACGGAATCCCTTGATGACTGTGTTCAGGTCTGAAGCCTGGGGAGATTGCTGGTCTGGTGGTCGGCGGCGTGCTGGTGGTCATTCTGATCATCTTTGTGGTGGTCATCTGCTGTCGGTAAGTCTTGAGAAGAGACCATTCAGTTTAAACCTATTTATTTTAATTCAATTGTGTCGAAAGCCTGGGGCTTATTTGGACATTTGAGTCCATTTCCTGGGTAGAAACAGTACTTCTTGTCCTTTGAGAAAGATCATTCGAACGCTCCTTGTTAGGGATCGAACTCACGACCCGCCGAACGCGGGGCTGACACCATATCCATTACACCTCTGCGACCTGTAAGTTAATTTAGTCTGGATATAATTATCATCTTTTACATTATTTTGATATTTTGAAATATGGTAAAATAACAAGCATGTGATGATACTTAACTAGAAACAAAACATTTTACTAAGAAGGTTTAGACCACCAGCCTGGTGGGTTTTTGAGACCTTTTGAATCCAATTTCTGGGTAGTTTTGGCATGTCAATATTAAACATGTGCATTATATAATATTAAACAACCTCTGTGTATTGCTGTCATATGAATATTTTGATTTTGAATTCAATTTTTAGGGATATGGAGTAACTTTACCAATTATAGATCAGACGATGTGATTAGTTTTAACAAACTATTTTTATATACTGGTATTTTAGTATGCTTGTCCTTCTTTAAAAAAGATAAGTAACAAATATTTGCTTTTATTTTCATATGATTATTACTATGTTCATGAGCATCCATGCACAATATTATAATTATAGTAATATATAATTATAGCTTTATTTCCTCCATTTTCTGGAGATGTACAAATAATACACATACATGGGACATGGTAAACAGAAACATATGTACAATTGAATAATAATAGAGTTTAAGTAACTTATACACACGAAGCGTCGCAATATATAATCGTCAGAGATTGTAATGTGCATCGAAGCATATAAGAATGTAGGTCAGTTTTATAACAGTGAAGTAGTTTGATCTTAAGTGGTATTTAAGAGCAAACGTTCTTACGATGACAATGCACGTATGCGATATATGTTATGTCCTATTTACATCGAACATGAAGATTCATAGAAAGCGAAAATAGAATCCACTGTTTTAGGATCAACGCAAATCGAATTATCGTTAATCGTTTTAATACGTTTTAATACGTTCGTTACTGTCGTTTACGTGAGGACTGGCGCGTTTTGTTCAGTTACGTTGGGTATAAGTTACTGCACAGTTTAGCACATTGTATAAGAAAGTCAGGGTAGACCGCTACATCTAGTACGTTGGTCAGGTCGTCGTCGATTTTTCCTAGGATGTACTGTACAAATGTACGTTGATAATTATATACTCTACACATTATTAGCTCACTTGAGCACAAGGTGCTCATCGTGAGCTTTTGTGATCACCTTTTGTCCGTCGTGCGTCGTCCGTAGTGCGTCAACGTTTTCATTCAAACAACATCTCTTAAACCTCTGGGCAGATTTTCACCAAACTTCACAGGAATGATCCTTGGGTGAACCTCTTTCAAAATTGTTCAAATCGTTTCGGTCCGCTGCATTTGTAGGTTACCAGAGCTAAAAAAAGATTTTAAAAAGTGAAATCTTTAAAAATATTCTCTGAAACTGCATGGCTGAGAGCTATATATTAAATAAGTAACAAATATTTGCTTTTATTTTCGTACGATTATTACTATGTTGATGAGAATCAGTGCACAATATTAACAGTTTTTTCATATTTGGTATTTGACGTCCTCTAGTGGTCCTCTACAAAGATTGTTCAAATGATGCCTCTGGGGTCAAAACTTGCCACACCCCAGGGGTCACATGCTTTATATAGACTTACATTGCAAAATGATTTTAAAATCTTGTCCTCTGAAACCGCAGGGCCCAGAGGTTTCATATGTAGTATGTAACATTGCATAGCCGTCCTCTACAAAGATTGTTCAAATTATGCCCCTGGCGTCAAAACTGGCCACGTCCCGGGAGTCACATGGTTTATATAGACTTAAATAGCTCAATGACTATAAAAATCTTCTTCTCTAAAACCGAAAGGTTTGGTATTTGGTTGGTAACATTGTATAGTGGTCCTCTACAAAGATTGTTCAAATGATGCTCCTGGGGTCAAAACGCCCCGGGGGTCACATTGTTTATATAGACTTAAATAGCAAAATGACTTTAAAAATCTTCTCCTCTGAAACCGCAAGGCCCAGAGGTTTCATATTTGGTATGTAACATTGCATGGTGGTCCTCTACAAAGATTGTTCAAAAGATGCCTCTGGGGTCAAAACTGACCAAGCCCCAGCTGTAACATGGTTTTTATACACTTAAATAGCTAAATTACTTTGAAACTCTTCTCTGAAACCACAAGGCCCAGAGGTTTGGTATTTGGTTGGTAACATTGTATAGGGGTTCTCTACAAAGGCTGTTCAAAACTGGGGTCAAAACTGGCCACGCCCCGGGGGTCTCATTGTTTATATAGACTTAAATAGAAATATAATTGCAAATATCTTCTCCTCTGAAACCGCAAAGCCTAGTGGTTTCATATTTAGTATGTGGCATCCTCTAGTGGTCCTCTACAATGATTGTTCAAATGATGCCCCTAGGGTCAAATTTGCCACGTCCCGGGGGTCACATGGTTTATATAGACTTAAATACCAAAATGACTTTAAAAATCCTCCTCAGAAACCGCAAGGCCCAGAGGTTTCATATTTGGTAGGTCCTCTACAAAGATTATTCAAACGATGCCATTGGGGTTTAAACTGGCCACGCCCTGGTGGTCACATGGTTTATATAGACTTAAATAGCTAAATGACTTTGAAAATCTTCTTCTCCGAAACCTCAAGGCCCAGAAGTTTGGAATTTGGTTGGTAACATTGTATAGGGGTCCTCTACAAAGATTGTTCAAATGATACTCATGGGGTCAAAACTGGCCACGAAAACTGGCCACGCCCCGGGGGTCACATGGATTATATAGACTTAAATAGCAAAATTACTTCAAAAATCGTCTCCTCTGAAACCGCAAGGCCCAGAGGTTTCCTATTTGGTATGTAACATTGCATAGTGGTCCTCTACAAAGATTGTTCAAATGATGCCCTGGGGTCAAAACTGGCCACGCAACAGGGGTCTCATTGTTTATTTAGACTTAAATAACACAATGACTTTAATTATCTTCTCCTCTGAAATACTGAGCCCAGTGGTTTTAAATTTGGTATGTAGCATTGTATAGTGGTCCTCTACAAAGATTGTTCAAATGATGCCCCTGGGGTCAAAACTGGCCACAACCAGGGGGTCACATAATTTATATAGACTTAAATAACAAAATGACTTCAAAAATTTCCTCTGAAACTGCAAGGCCCAGTGGTTTAGTATTTGGTATGTAACATTGTATTCTGGTCCTCTACAAAGAGTGTTCAAATTATGCCCCTGGGGTCAAAACTGGCTACGCCCCAGTGGTAACATGGTTTATATAGACTTAAATAGCAAAATGGCTTTTAAAATCTTCTGCTCTGAAACCGCAATGTCCCAAGGTTTCATATTTTGTATGTAACATATTTAAGTGATCCTCTACAAAGATTATGTAAATTATGCCCCTGGATCAAACCCGGTCACGCCCTGGGGGTCACATGGTTTTTTTGGACTTATATGGCAAGTGGACTTAAAAATTTTCTTCTCTGAAACTGCAAGGCCCAAAGATTTTATATTTTGTATGTAACATTGTATAGTGATCCTCTACAAAGATTGTTCAAATAATGCCCCTGGGGTAAAAAATGGCCATGCCCGAGGGGTCACATAATTAATATAGACTTAAATAGCAAAATGACTAAAAATCTTATTCTCTGAAACTGCAAGACCCAGAGGTTTTGTATTTGGTATGTAACATTGTATAGTAATCTTCCACAAGGATTGTTTAAATTATGCCACAGGGGTCAAACCTGGCAACGCCCTGGGGGCCACATGGTTTATATAGACTTATATATGGCAAGTGGACTTTAAATTTTTCTCCTCTGAAACTGGAAGGCCCAAAGGTTTTGTAATTGGTATATAACATTGTATAGTGGTCCTCTACAAAGAATGTTCAAATTATGCCCCTTGGGTAAAAGAGGCCACGCCCCAGGTGTCAAATGGTTTGTATAGACGTAAATGACAAAATGACTTTAAAAAGGTTTCGTTATTGGTATGTAACATCTTATATTGGTCTTCTACAAAGATTTTTAAAGTTATGCCACTGGAGTCAAACCTAGCCACGCCCGGGGGTCACATGGTTTGTGACTTATATGGAAAGTGGAATTCACGAATCTTCTCTGAAACTGCAAGGCCCAGATGTTTCATATTTCATATGTAACATTGTATAGTGGTCCTCTACAAATATTGTTCAAATGATGCCCCTGGAGTAAAAAGAAGCCACACCCCGGGGTCAAATGGTTTCTATAGACTAATGTGGGAATTGGGCTTTGAAAATCTCCTCCTCTGAAACCGCAAGGCCCAGAGGTTTCATATTTGGCTTAAAAATTGTATAGTGGTCCTCTACAAATATTGTTCGAATTATGCCCCTGGAGTAGAAAGTGGCCATGCCCTGTGGTTTATATAGACTATTGAAATCTGCTCCTGAAACTGCAAGGCCCAGATCTTTATACTCATGTAAGTGGTTTAGTGCCATTTGGTCCTCTTTTTATAAGCCATGATGATGCCTTAAACTCAGGTGAGCGACCTAGGATCATCCTGGCCCTCTTGTTTTTTCATATCGGTTTTTGTCAGCCGAATCTTAACTCATCATAGATCCAGTTGCAGTTATATTGTGCACATGATTTTTATCAGAAAGACAAATTATATACATATAATTACAACAGCATTTTGTTGACAATTCACATTTGAGTCTTGAGTGTGTCTTTTTACCTTTGAAGTTCTAATTATGTCAGTGGCATACTGGTCAACTGTAGAGCTATTTCTTGGGAAATCTTTACCCCATAGGATAATGTGATTATATTGGCTGAAAAAAAATCGTGAAATTTATAGATTAAAAAAAAATATATATTTCCTGGGGTTAAATACAGAAACAGTGAAATTGTTTGTTTCAGTATTTTGCTGCCAGCTCATAGAAAACAAGAATCATTAGATATAATTTAATTGTCATAAACAGGAATATATTGATAAAATTAGACGTTAGCCTGTGTGGGAAGTAAATCATTGACCTCTGAACATGAGCTTCGATGTTCAGATGAGTAGGGGGTGAGTGGGAACAATTACGTAACAAGCTTTCTTGGCAAATCACAGTAATCAGGGGCAATCAAGGCGGAATTTGAGTGTACTCACCATGAACAAGTGCACATTTCAGTGAAGCTAAATTGACATCTTTTCTGAAAGCCATTGATATTTATCGATCAGGCAGTACAAATATGAAAAATATTTTTATGTTGTTTTTTATCTGTTGGTGAAAATTTGTAATTCTACACCAATCACATTAAAATCATGTCCAGTCTGACGCTACTATATTTTCCACTGACTGGATCTGATGACTTCGCATTAGGGGTCACGTTCAGATGACCTTTTTAGGAGCCAATCAAAATGTTGCCTTCAAAATCTTGTGGTATAACTTCATATATAAACCACAAACACTATGCATGAAATAAATGTGAATTTTGGATGTTTACTCGCCTAAGGTACCACTATATATCCCCGTGAAAATTAACTGTAAATGATTTATTCCCGAGGATCAGCTGGAATGCATAACTTTTCAAAAACCGTGGCCAAACATTGCAATTTCATTGGGAGCAGCAGGGCTGATTTGGTATTGTTCTGAAGGTCATTTGAACGTGACCTGTTATACAATGTCAGATCCTAACAAAATGTTAGGATTTGATTTTAATGAGATTGAAGTTCACACGTACGTTATGATTTATACACGCTGGCGCATAGGATAATGGCTAGTTAATTCACATTTACTTGATCAGTACTGTGCACCATGTGCCATACTGGCTGTTTGCACATACTTTTTATACACTTGAAGTAGATTGCACCACCTCACAGTGTTCTTTTTCACCTTTGGGGAAAAGGTGGCAGGGCCCTTCAGATGGGAAATGTTATGGTAAAGGGGGATTTTTTTTTAGAAAAGCATTATTACATGTTTATATTCTACTGTGTTATAAAACATTAATAAGTTGTTTTGCTACAAAAATGATAACTTTGGTTTGATGACAACTTACTGGGATTGTTTACAAAAATTCTTCTTAGTCAATTTTTGTCAGATTTTGGTCTTTTTTTTTTTTAATAAAGCATTCTAAGAGGAATTTGTAATATAGGGGGATTATATGAGGTGTGTCGTGGGAAAACCAGGCTTAATGCATGTGCATAACGTTTCGTCCCGGATTAGCCTTTGAAGTCTACACAGGCTAATCCAGGACGGCACTTTCCGCCTACAGTGGATTTACGTTTAGAAGAGATTTCCTTGAAACAGAAAATACCATAAAAGCGGAAAGTGCCGTCCCGGAATAGCCTGTGTTGACTGCACAGGCTAATCCGGGACGACACTTAACGCACATGCATTAAGCCCGGGTTTACCACGACACACCTCATATATACTTTTTAAGCAAGGAAATGGGGCCCTAAATTAGCCCTAAATAAAACACTGCCTCTCTACCACACTTTCGCTTGATTGCCTTGCACTTCTGTTGCAGACAGATATTTAGGTCACTCAAGGACCACTACCAGTACCCTGTGCACATCGAGATACCCTCATCATTACCTCCCCTGCCACCAATAGTAAGTCTGGGACCATATTTATAAAGATTCTTATGTTATTGTTAACTTGAGTTGAATAGATGTCAAATTTTGAATTTGTGTTTGAGACACTATGCTTTGGAACATGTGCCCGACAAAAATTAAATATGAAGCGTGTTGTGGGAAACTCGAGCTTAATGCATGTGCATGAAGTGTCGTCCCGGATTAGCCTGTGCAGTACGCATTTTAGTGTTGTGCATTTTTCACTTACTTCACCATTGTTTTAGCTGCACTAATGAGAAAATGGTCAAAATTCATTTTGATATTGGTTTATAGATTGCTGCTGCCCAATTGTTGATGTTTGAAAAGCAAACAACAAGTATTTATAACTAAATTTAATAAAATGCCCCAGTTAACTTTGCTAAAATTCCATTAGTTTGCTCTGGTAGTTAACTTTTGGTAAATTTCCACTTATGTGATCTTGAATAATACTTATACAACTATGAGTCAGGTCAGTGTATATGTCTTGGGGACAATTTTAGATACATTACCCGTCAAAATCATAATAAATTATGTCCCTTTGATAAAGTGTTGCTTCATTTACAACTAAAAATACAGTAAATGGAATGCCATGGTTCACCGTTTCATTGCCGCATATTTCAGCCAATGTCCGGACATGAGATCTCACCCAGTTCCGACGACTCCGACGGAATCTACGAGAAGATTGTGGACGGTCCGCCCAGTCCGCAGTCCGAATCTGAGTCCACAACAGGAGTGGATGCCCCGCTGCTTCAGTACTCATGGCAGTTCTCAGCCATGAAGGTAAGCCTCTCCACAGTACCACAGGCGATTATGCCTTGGTATATCTTGGAAGAATTTTCCTTGTCACTGACCTTCATGCATGAATATTTTATCATTTAAAAACATACACAAAAAATGTGTCTTGAGGAAAGTGTTATAGCCAAGTCTCTGTAAGGGAATATTCTTTTATCGATACATGTAGCTGAAAATACTGTTGTTGTTTTATAAATGTGTCAATGTGCAGGAACTAAGCAGAAGTTTAAATTTAGAGAGTAATTCCTAGTATTAAAAAATGCTAATAGTTTAAAAGTGTAGTGTCAATTCGTCCAAGCTATAGAGTGAAGCATGGTTTCTTTGAGCTTTGTTAGGTTTTGTGTATGAAGAATAAAAAGAATATAAGCTGGAAATATTGTTATACAAAAATTAAGATCATGAAAGTATGCAAAGAATCATTTGAGGTAGCGTTAGATCTTATTCAATAATGCATTTTGCTACTATTTCACAGATCAGACTGGGTCAATAATCATGTTCAGATGCTTGAGTGTGTCCAGTTTGTATTACAAGTTCGCATTCCATATTGGCAATGGTTTATATATCTGGAATCTACATGAAGATATATTTTATAACATCCACACTTAAAACAATTTTTTGGAACTAGCTGCCTTTTTTTCGGCGTAGCTGTCTAAGATCACTTTTGACCGAGATTTCTTGCGATAATTATGCAGCGGGAAAATTGAATGCCAATAGAATTGGGCAAATTTTCTAATTTTAGGAATGCAAACTTCAAACTATGGTTTAACGTATACCAATAACTATTGCATACTTTTGGGGATTAAAAATTTACATAATGGTTTACATAACCGGTTAAATTAAAGTTATAAACATATCTTCGACATACACTCTAGAAATGAACATAATTATGAACAATTTTACTCATTGTTTGTCATGATCAGAATGTTATATTCATTCACATAATGAAATAACTATATTGTTTAGCCTACCTAATCGACGCGCTCTATAAATAGCAATTAAAATGCTACAATTCATGGGGACGACAGTCGGTCACAACGTACAATGTTGCCTGTTCAGCTCGCAAGCACAAAATATAAACTGGTAAATTTCTGGTATATTTACTGATAAATAAGTAAAACAAATATTAGCATATTTGATTGAGCTTATATTTCCTATTATTTTATCATTGTGTACAAATATTATTGTACGCTGTAACCGACTGTCGTCCCCGTGAATTAATTCTAGCGAGTACAACTCCAGCAGGGGAATCATTCTAAAAATAGCGTGCGGTAATGCTGTGTTAATATACACGAATCAATTAGCATCTGGAGAATCCTAATTGTCAAGGATGTTCAGATTAGACCTGGACAAAATTAGAATAGAAATGTATTTTTTGCATGCTAGTTGGAAATAGCACAAGCTTTCCTAAAGTTCCCAAAAGTTCCAGTCCGGGAAATTTGGGGGGGGGGGCATTTTCAGGTTTTTTGGATACTTTGAATGAGGATTTCTGGAATAATTGTATAATTTTAAAACCGTCAAAGGTAATTTCAAATAAACATGCATACATATTATAAGATGAAGACATTCATGCAAAACTCTACGTTCAAGGTCAAGGTCACTTTCAGAGGTCAAATGAAGAAAATGAGGCCAAATATGGACAAACTGCTATATATCATAAACCTGCACATAGGTTCTAAATACGTATTATTCTATACTTCCAATAGTATTATAAAGTGGGATGACAGATACTGCATCACTAAATCAAAAGTATAGGTCATCATTAAAGGTCATACTTTAAGGTCAAATGTAACAAATACGGACAAAACAACCACTTATTTCTATCTGAAATATGATATGGATGAGTATGTCACGCACGCACGCTTGTATTTCATATTAACCAAAGTAAGTATTAACCATGTCCAAAATATAAGGTCTGATGTATAGGCCACACCCTGTTAAGGGTAAATGTAATAAGGTGTAAAACAAAAATTTGTTTGTTTCAGGTTACTCGAGCTACCCTTAAAAATGCGCCAACCCTAGAACATTTTATTGTGTGGTTCAGATATTTTTTGTTTATTTTACTTTCTTACAATAATTATATGCTTTTTGGATAAATGTTTTGTTTTGATAGCATCCTTTTCAAAACAATGTTTAAGGATATTTCCGATTTTTTTTAAATATTGATTTTGTTTTACAATCTAAAAGTTGACCATTTACCAAAAAAAAATCCCTACCTACTACCCTATTTTTTAAACAAAAGATTTATGAAGGTCCTACAGCAGTTCCTAAAGGATGGTTTGCATTATTTTTGATGTGTCCTCGTAATTCCATCCCCATATGTTACCATCTCATTGACTTGATTGTTCAACATAATAGATACAGTCTTTTTTCATTTTACTGTCAGTCTATCCAGTTGAAAACCTCTTTTGTCACGTGAAAAACAATGCCACATGCCACATGTTTCTGGTGATTGTATTTGCTTTATTGTTGGTTTATTGTTGGTCTCGACGTCATTTTGCGGTCAACGCAGTAAATTTGTATTACCAAGCTGTGGTCTGATGATTTCATGTCAGTGCTGAACCACATGTTACACAAATTCCGCCATAGCACTATATAGAGATATAATTACATTGAAACATCGCTTATTGATACACCAAAGTGAAGGAGTTAGGACAATTTATTTTCAGAACAGAATGGTCTGTATAAAGGATCCAAATTGTATTTTATGTAGGCTGTCATTATACCTAAAATTAAACAGTGTGGGCTGCAAAGCTTTACATTTCATTTGAAATTCACATATTTTTCACAGAAATATTTGATTATAGGACTCACATATATCTGCAGATGTAAAGATACAGGTTTTACATGTGCACACGCTCAAGCAAATAATATCATGATATTATTTTTTGTTTTAACAAATATACACTATTTTGGGACAACCCTCGTACCGGTATATGTATACTTGGCTTAATAGTAAGAAATCTCGACTTGATTATAACAATCTTCCTCACAGTTTCAACATACTGCCATGCATTTCAACCCTAGTTTTCTGCAGCTACATGACATGCTCCGACAACCTGTCTAAAGCTACAGTCACACCAACGCCAGATTACACAAGAACCATCCAGGATAATCCCCGACCAAGAGGGGCCTTTATCTGGAGTAATCGGATGGAATTTACGTAAATAGCATTGACGGTCCGCTCGACGATCAATTCACGCTGACTCTGGAGAACAATGCAGGATACAATTAACACAGTAACACTACGGATCCACACGCTAAAAAACACGGTGCCACCAAGCAACCACTATGGATCATCTCGGTAATGTCCAGGACCGTCCTGGTTGGCAAAGGATGACCCCGGACCCACCACAGTGTTAGTACTTTTTCATCACGGATCATCATCGACCTCCAGGAATGGCACGGACCGCCTAGGCCCAGCACGGACCAGCACCATCGGGCTACGGAGCCGCAACGGACTGGCCCGGATTGGAAATGACCAGCATGGCTTTGGTATGAATAGCTGAATTTTCGTGTCTTCATCATTGCTGATGCTGCCACCACGCTGTTAAAGCTACAGTCACACCAACGTCCCGAATGGTGGCGGAAGATCCCTGGAAGATCAAACATCTGATCCATGTTGGGTCCTTGGTTTACCGTATTGGGTCCTTGATGGTCCGGCGTGGTCTTGCTTGGCCCGGGCACTGTCCCGGAAGGTTTAGACATGCTTAAAACTACCGGTATGGTCAGGGAAGGTCGATCAAACTGTGTTGGTCCGCAAAGCAGCCTTGTTAGTCCGTTGAGCAGCCGTGTTGTTCGGTATTGGTACCGTGTTGGTACCATGCTTGTTCGGGGCTAATTGATACATTATTTTCAACAAGTTGTGGACACGGACAGCCCAGGATCGCCCCAGACACATTATTATTATTATTTTTAATTATTATTATAATTATTATTTTATTATTATTATTATTATTTATGTTAGCTTGACTATTCACCGAATAGTTCGAGCTATGCTACTTATCCCTATCCCGGCGTATTAATGCTCTGGTTAAGTTTTGCGTCAAACAACTCCATATCTGTGTAACTACTACAGATATTCAATTAAAACTTCACACATGTCCTACGGGCGTTTATGTAAGTTCACTGACCAAGGCCCATAACTCTGAACTACAATGTAACCGAAATATGCCACTTTTTCTACTTCATGTCAAAATTCAGGTTAAAGGTTGCGTGCAACGACTCCATATCTCTATATCTACTACAGATATTCAATTGTAACGCCACACATGTCTTCATGGCCATTATATGAGGTCACTGGACCCATAACTATGACTAGCTTTTTAGCAGAATTATGACCCTTTTTGTACTTGCAGAAAATTCAGGTTAAGGCTTGCGTGCAACAAGCACATCCCTTTGTAACTACTACAGATATTCAACTGAAACTTTATACGTGTCTTTGGGGTCATTATGTTAGGTCACTGACCAAGGACCATTACTCTGATTATTATTGTTAGGGAAATTAATATTGGCAAAGTTGCTAAATGGACATTGTGATCCAGCTTGGTCTGCATGCACGCACAGCAACGGATCACACACCCCTGTACAATTGTGACCAATAATGATTATTTCATTATTCTAATGTTATAAATAAGAAAAAAATGAGCTTGCTTATCATATTCAAAAGAAATTTTGTAATGTGATTAACAATAGCATTGAAAATCACAGTTTTATGTATTATCAGAATAAGTGTTAATAGTCCGAATGTTTAGCTACTATTTGGTATGTTTGAATAATCATATTTAATTCAATAAATTTTAGGTGACAATAAAATGATAAATTGTAACTTAGGTATCAAAACTGGAACTAAATGGGCTAATAATAGTGCAATTTAAGTGATCTAATGGAAAAATAACATACTCTTTACATTGGCAGTCTGCACTTTTAATGACAAAAGTATAACAAAGGGAAACAACTCTAAAGAATTGCACATACTTTCAGATCTAAATGTGTAACTAAACAATTACTCAAATGTAACTGCTAAAATTAGTACTGCATATACCTCGAGTTATTAAAGTATTGCAGTTAAATTGCAGTACAAACTGACCATGTAAAACAATACAATAGAAGCAGAATGTACTGGACCTCGGCTCCGAGCATCTCCTATACGTAGATTTCCACCTTTCTTTTGGAGTATCTATGTACTATGCAATTTGTTCTTCAAATACTTAGATCAAATTCTAGTAACCACTGTCTTGTCACATTTGCTGTATTTTTAATCAGAACATTTTGTTTGGACCAGCGTAAGTTCAGAGAAGACGGAATGCATGCCCATTGTTAAATTGCGTATTATCCGTTACCCCACCCACTGGCAACACATTTTGTTAAATTCTATATACCTCAGAACTTGTCCAAAACTGCCAAGATGCGTTGATATGGCATTTCTTCATCATATTAGCTCAAATTTTAAGTAATTTGGAGATATATATTTGATGCAACAAAAACGAAAAGTATGTATATTGCTTAAATCGAAAATAAAAACAATTTTTCTTCCGAAATTATGCAATATATTTAAGCGCACGGGCCAACAATTACAAAAACCTCTCTTTGTTTATGTAACTCAACATACTAATGATTGTTTTGAACATTCAAAACATTCTGATCGGCAAATACACACTGCTGGTAAGTATTAATGAGGGAAGATTTTTTTTTTACAATTTTGGCAGCCATTTTGGCGGCATTCTTAGATTGTACAGTTTCCCAAGCCGGAACTTTTGGGAACTTTGTGGTATTGGATACTACAGGTATTGAACTAAATGATAATCCAAGTTTTATTTCTGTTCTAATTTTGTCCGGGTTTGGCATATTTCCAACCACAACAGCCTTGACTATAAACCCGAGAATTGCAATAAATGGGGAATTAATAAACTTACTGCTCATTCATTCTCGCTATTATTTTCTGACAATGTTAATTTGTTAAATTTGCCTGACAAATTCATGTTTCAATTATGTTTATGTAATTTACTAGTATTTAGTTATTCGTGTATCACTGGTGAAAACATGTTGCGGTATATGATCGGTTTATTCACGGTACAGATATTAATAATTTTCAGTTTATCTCAAATTAATTTTGGGGGCCGATACGTTTTCTTATAGTGTCCGAAAAATCTAGTGTCCGAGAAGTCTCCTTAGTAGGGACCGAAACATCTGGGATCCGAGAAGTCTCCTTAGTAGGGAACGAAAAATATGGGGTCCGTGAAGTCACAGCTTGGTCCTCTTGTATTATATTTAGGGCAAAGAAATGACATCTCAATATTAATTTCTATGTCGATTGTCTTTTTTAAAGACATTTCTTGTTTCCCCTGAGATTTGAGTCCAAAAACAGATGTGTCTGTTAGTTGTTATCTCAATATGGCATATTTTGCAAAGCAAAATTCCCATTACAGGGTATTTTTGTAAATAAGGCCTATAAAAAAAAAATTGTTACATAAAAAGCGCCTGTATTTCAGAGTGCTGGGTATTCTGGAAAGGAGAAGCCTCGTCACAGCGAAGACAGTGGGCGGAGCAGTGCCGAGCATTCGTCGGACACTCTACTCGCTAGGCCTCACCCCTCTCACTTCAACAACAACAACAACCAGTCAGAAAATGACTCCGGTATAATAATGGGTAACCACAGTCCGATGAACACGTTCACCTCTAGTAACAGTCCTAGGAAATCTCGAGGCATGGTTCAGAACATGAACAGTTACAGCATTGATGAGAGTGGGGGGAAAGGGACTCAAGTAAATCCTTATGGTTGTGTAAACATTGTAGATAATATTCCTGGTAAATCGGGACATCTGATTCGAAAGCTATCTCAAAGTCATGATAATGTTGTTCAGTGCAAGGGAAGCACTATATCCCTTCCTAGCAGTAAGCCGTGTGCGTGCGTCCACAGGCCGCTTGACTCCCGGACACAAAGTGCCGGCAATGACCTTGACCTGGACGGGAGAAAGTTAAGCTCAATGAAAGAGGCTCGCGAGCTTGAGTGTCGTAATAATTCTGACAATGGCTCTTTGGATTACATGGATGGCCAGTGTACAGCAGAAGTTGTGATGCCAATAAGTATTAAACACTCTATGAAGAATGGTACCTCAATGTCAAATGGTTACCATAACAGCAGCTATGGGGGCAAGTCATTAAATTCATACATTAAAATAAGTGCCAATGAAATTCCAGAAGTTGACTCGCAAGAATTCGGGTCCAGAAATCAAGATTGCGTGTGTGGTTGCCATAGTGGCAAGGGAAAACAGAACATTCTCAGTGAAGGCTACGTCTTGCAGGCAGTGATTGTCGACCACACGGAGGGGAATTGCTCGTGTCAGAACGATGATCAAACCTATCAGTATGAATATGATGACAATGAAGAATTCAAATTGAAATTGCTCCATGGAATTCTGATCGGCCAGAATGGTACCCGGCCTGTTAGTCAGGTCTGTAATTTGCCACCTCATTTTTTTGAGTCGATGAGTTCTTTGCCTGTCGACCCATTGAGAACTACAGAATTATAGATCTTCACTTGAATTGTTATTATGTGGATGTGTTGTATGGGAAAGGACTTTAGTGCGAAGCAGTTTTCAGTTGTTTATTGTACATTGATATTTAAATGCGTATGTGGTTTACATTCCAAATGTGACATTCTGTGAGTACACACAGTCATAAGTAGCGAGTTATTTCGATTTTGTTGTTGTGGTTGTGCATACAACATTTGTGTAGCGTGCAAGTGTGTTCTTCACTCAAGTATTAAACAATCGGATCCTGGATTGTGCAAGTTTATCTTCTGTGATGACAATCAAATGTTTCCATATTTTTTGCTCAGTTTAGTGAGTTCTTTAATCATGGTTTGCAGATATCTACTTAGTAACTTTTTTCACTTGGTAATGTTTATGTAACTTTGTTCTATTAGGCATGCTTTGTGTAATAATTATGCCAGTATTTTTATGTAACTATTGAGTACCATCTATTATTCATCGTCTTGAGATGATGATACACAGATCATGTGACTCTCTGACCTTTACAAAGGTGAAGGCTTTCCAGGTCACCGACATTTGCAAACCCACAGAGCATTTAACTCCCTGGATCCATTTCTCGAATTTTCTTATGAATAACTGGCTGAAGTCTCTTATTTTATAAAAATAATTGTCCAAAATTGATGTTAGGACACAAAATATCATTAATTGTTATTTATCTGACATACTGTTTCCATTTATAATATTTTATGTCTTCATAATTTTATTTACCTGTATGTCCACTTGATTGCAATATGAAAATGTAAGCTTAAGGTAATCCAGATATAACATGCTTAAGAACTTTTGAACAATCAGGGCAAAGTCAGGGCAATGTTATACAAAGTCATGCTGTGAGAGATGGAAAAACATGTTTTTTGTTTCGATTTAAGTGTGACAAGGTATCGCTGTCAAAAGTGTGTGAAACTGAAACAAAATGTAAAAAATCGTGAACTTCGTCTAGTGTACAAGCATATTATTTATCTATATTTGTCAAATGTATTTCACTATTTGAATGTATAAGTACCGCGGAAGTAGTTTTAGAATTTACTTGATTTGGCGTTTGTTTAAACGCCTCAAACATTTTAATTAAATTTTATTAAGCATAATTATATACATTTCACCTAAATTAGTGTGAATGTGTTATATAATGAAGGGTTGTTAAAAACTGTATCCATTGAAGAATGTTTCTGCTTCTGGAGTTCTAGTGAACTCAGAAATATTCATTGTACATGTACATTTTCACACATTAGTTATGTACCTCTTGTAATTTTTCTAGTCCCTTTACATTTGATCAAAGTGTTAACTGCCTAATTACCATCATTTCCTAGTGTAGCCTTCCTCTTGTTATCGCTTATGTTCAGTTTTGTTGAATTTGTTTGTTATAACAACAACAGTTTCATTTTTATGAAAACTATCTGCAAAGTGGGCATAGGACTTATATACGTTTTCTTCTGTTCATTATTTAAATTGTTTTTTTTTTTTATTGGCATTTTCCAGTTTGATGAACTCCACTCATGGCATGACCTGTCACTCAGAAGATATTACAGATTTACCTTTTAAAAGGACTTGTTCACAGTATTTGCATTTTTAAAGTATGTCATTAAATGTCTTAACTTGACAGATTACAGCATCTGAACTAAAAAAAAGTTAAGAATAATAACAAGAACAGTATTTGGAAAAAAAAAAGAAAAAAAAAATTGGTCCAACCGGAGTTCGAACCCGGGACCTCCAGATTAAAAGGCTATCGCCTTAACCACTCGGCCATCTCATTTTCTATATTTCATCCTGCATTATTTACTCTATGTAAGTGTTCCACATAATGTCAACAGTTTCAACGAAAACAACAGAAACACACCAAATTATTCCATCGTTTAGCGTTACAAACGCTTGATAATTTTATCAATTTCAACTTACGATTACTCATAAACGAAATGGTTTTTACAGTATATTTCTAGGTCTGTATTGTTATTTTGCTCCTTTGTATACACTGTTCTTTTATTTGGAATCAGTGACAAAAGTTGAAAAATTCATCAATTTGTTAACAGGTCCTTTTGCGGTTGGCATTGGAATGAATGTTTGAACGCTGTGCTGTGAATGTTACTACTAGGAATGTAACTGTGCGACAATATCGGTTATGTATTCTTGATCTGATTAAAATCAGCTCCTTATCAATGCTAAGCATTTAGAGCTGCAACGATTCTTTCCATGCATCGATAAGTCGATGGTAAATGACCCGATTCGATTTTCGATACTAAACCAAAACAATGTTTGATTCCATAATCTTTTACATATTTAAAGATATTTTGTCATAAAACTTTTAATTAAAATTAATTTTTTTTTGTTCAGATTAATCATGGTGATTGCTCACGGCATCATGGTTGCTTTGATATTGAACTTGCTGTGAAACATTATCAACAATGTTAACCATTGTTCTTATTTATAATGATATATAAGGCACATACAATGACATTAACTAATGAAGTGGTATTAATAATAACAAATAAAACATGACTATATGTATACTGCAAGTCATGCATGAAAACACAAAAACACAAGCATTTAAGAAATGGTAAAAAAATCAAATCAAAATATTTAACTAAATGATGATTGAAGTCGAAATCGAATCAGATCAAGCCGTGGCTGAATCGTTGCAACTCGGTAAGCATTGGGATCTGAGGATGTACGATAGAAGTTCATCTTCCGTCATAGCCTTGCTTGGATTGTCTTGAAGCAGAAAGTAAAAAATGTGTACTTTGCAGTGTGACAAGTAAAAAATCACATTTTCATGATTATGACCATGCATAGGGATGTGGCCAGGTGTTGACTGTTTATTGACTTGATCATTAACATTCACTCTATAAATACGTATTATTTGCCTAGCTACTGTTGAAATTTTCCATAATATGAAAATAAGCTAAACGCGGTAAGGCGAGCACATTGATTGGTTGCTATGAAAATAACATTTTAAGGCATTTTGGACATCCACAATTTCAAGAATAGCACATACTGTCTATACAAACACTGATGAAAGACCCAAATTTCAAGTAATTGGGTGTCACGATCCATCAAAATGCCCAGGAGTCAAGTCGTTTTCAGGAAAAACAAACATTTAAACCAGAGTCTGTTATGTGAAATGCCACTTTTAATGGATGAAAAAATGAACTATTTGATATACTGCCTGCTTTTGAGCAGACCACTGGGGGACTGCTGACTCTTGACTGGTATCTAACTTATAGTCTGTATGTCAAACTTGGATATGTCGAAGTAATTTAAAATTCCCCACAAGTAAGTTCAGCTGTAGTTCTATCAATGTCAGTTGTACCTGTTTTCTCTGGGAAGCATGATCCTTGTTTGATGAATAGCTCAGGTGTATTTTGTGACTTAAGGTTATTGCAGTTTTGGAATTAATTAATGAAGGCATCTTTATGCTTATTCTTTGCGTATTTATAATATAAAATTACTTTTAATTGCATTTAAATTCATGTAATTGTAATTAGTATTACTTTGTTACTCGTAATAATTGTATGAATGAATTGTAATTAAATATTGTTTCCCCCATATTTATTTGATCAACCCTTTGTAGAACTGTTCAATGCATTTTAATGTACATCAAACGATGTTATTTTTAACCATTAACTGAATACTGAAAATCCCTCGGTGTTCTTATAATGGATTCATGTGTTACAGAAAAATAGTTTACACATACAGTTTAAGTACCACTGGTAGATTGCAATGCATTGTACGTGAACATAATTGTTATGATCAGCAGCATTAATTGTTGTAATTTTATTTCTACAAGTATTTCTTTCTCCATCATTCCTGACAAAAACTGTTCACGTTCTTGGTTTGCTCATTTTTATGCGATACTTTAAACATTGCCATAATGTTGAATAGATTTTAGTTGCCATATTTTCTTGTATAATAGCTTTACATGAGTATCCAATGTATTTGTAATCTCGATGACTAAGTGCACAGCAGTAATATCTTCTACCTCAAATATATAGAGATTACTAGGTTAGTGTTGAATACAGACAAGTTTATTTAGCAAGGCTTAGATAACCTAAACCACAAGCCTTGACCAGTTGTTAAGGTTTTCATGTGAAGCAAGAGCAATTAACGTATCTGTATTCAACACTTACCTGGTATTCTATTTATCCCATCAATTTCTGTCTTTATTTTGAAAACAAACCAAAGAAAATCACTAAATAACATGAAAAACTTAAATTGACGTCACGAAAATAAAAAATGCCGTCATTATAATGCGCGTCTTTGCTGTATTCAACAAGGTGTAATACAGCTAAGTTTATCCCACGTGTTGTTATTTTGTCAATACAGGCGTGATTATTGGATATAAGAAGTTACTTTTGTCTTGCAATATATTCCATAAATGCATAAGCTTAGTTGCCTAATCATGTAAGAATGGCCTCGCTTATTGGAACAATTAATGTGTTCATTATAATTATGCTTTCTTTCATAAAAACTGAACTTGTTATTGTTTCTGTTCTATTACGAATTATTATTCAATGGGCATTATAAAAATTTGCATTTTTTGCATATAATAACTCTGACGTTGATGTATTTTAGGTGTACATTTGTTGCACAAAATGTTTGAAAATATTTATGGCTTTTGTTATCTATAAATTGTATTTCAATTTGAAAGATAAAGGTATGTCAAGGCCGGTTACTATGGTTTCGTTTATCATAACATATGGTTCTTTTGTCAATGGTCATTTGTATTTGTTACTAAACTTTACAGAAAATGTTGCCCAGATCTGTCAATAAATATCTTCAAACTCATTTGATTTTCTGTCTTTACAGGTATCTGTACATGTCTTTTTCTATGCTTTGATTACATGTATATTAACGTTCGTTGTCCTTATAGCTGAATAAATAGTCATTTGTCACATGACTGGTAGAGCCTGCAGTGTAGTGTGCTCAGTACTGGTGACTACTGGCCTGTACTCTATATGATCTGTACCTGGTACAATCTGTACTTGGTATGATCTGTACCTGACACGATCTGTGCTTAGTGTGATCTGTACCTGGTACAATCTGTATTCAGTATTGTCTGTACTTGGTATGATCTGTACTCGACATAATCAGTATGGTCTGTACTCGGTATGATCTGTACCTGACACGCTCTGTACTCAGTATGATCTGTACTCGGTACAATCTGTACTTGGTATGATCTAAACAGCACCATGCTGTTTCCTTGCAGTGAAAATGTACATTCAATAATTGTATTAACTCGTCAGGTTAACTTAAAAGTAATACACAAAAATTCTTAATTCGCCGAGTGCAAAAATGTGTTTTTGTTGTATGTGTTTCCGTAAGTTTTTATGGTAAAGCTTGCAACAAAACTTATAAAAATGTCCATGTCTTTCATGACTACATATTTTATAATCTCTCATGCATTACAATTACAATTGCATGTCTGTTTACCCATGTTTATTTTAAAACTACCGGTACAATCATGTGCTTGTGGCTAGCTAGGTTGTTTTTGCGGGCATATACATATTGAAATCAACTGTCCCTTAAAATGTTCATATGTTGAAGAATTTTGCCTTCATAGCTCAAATCTATTGTCAAGCATTTTTAAATTTCATATATTTTGTTTTCTGCATGGGGGAAAATATTGCTAGGTGCATTATAAGGAATGATAGTTCATATTGCGTTACATTCCAATGTAAATGTATTATTTTCCGTAATGATTAAATGGCGTTATGTGCATGTAATATACGCATTTACATATATTTGAATCTATTTATTACATTTTTAGCTGACCTGAGCACAAAGTGCTCAGTGAGCTATTGGTATAGGGGACCTCTCCTGCGTCGTCCGTGGGCCATTTGATACACCAAGCATCTCCCACTGTGAGCTTGGCTCTAGGGTGGGGAATTAGACCTCAACAAATAAAATTAGTCAAATTCCACTGCGTCAGCCCGCCACCCCCACCTGGGGTATTTTCCATAATGATTAAATGGTTTTATGTGCATGTAATAGACGCATTGACATATATGTGAATCTATTTATTACATTTTTGGTATAGGGGACCTCTCCTGCGTCGGCCGTTGTCAGTGTGCCATCAACAGTTGTGTTCGTATTCACGCTGGAGACTTCACTTTTTATCCAATCTTAACCAAACTTGCATAGTTTGTGTGTGACAATAAAATCTCGGATGGGATTGGTATTGGGTCTGATCACACCAGTAATACGAGAGTTATTGCCCCTTTCTCATGAACAAAAATGCCTTTTTCCTACATATAGACTTTATTTTCCATTCAATCTTAAACAAACTTTTGAAGTTTGTGTATGATCATCCGATCTCAGCAGACGCCAATAACGGGCCAGATCGTGTTTCAAACACCTGAGTTATTGCCCCTTGTTTATTATAATATACAAAAATGGACATTATTCAGGATAGAGACTTCATTTTTCAACTTACCTTCACCAATCTTGCACAGTTTGTCTATTACCATGAGATTACAGTTGAAGTCGAATATAAGCAAGATCGGACCAGAAACACCGGGGTTATTGCCCTTTGTGAAAAATATGCAACAATGTACATTATTCAGGATAGAGACTTCATTTTTCATCCAATCTTCACTAATCTTGCACAGTTTGTCTATGACCATTAGATAAAAAGTGGTCGAATATAAGCATGATCAGGCCAGAAATACCGGAGTTATCGCCCTCTTGTATTTGGAAAAAAAGATCAACAAGTTATTGATTGACTTGCACACATGATTTTTTATTCAATTGTTGACCAAACTTACACAGTTTGTGTATGACCATAAAAATGAATTGATAAAATTTGATTTAACATCATTTATCATCATTGGACAGAAAATTATCCAAAACAAAGCAAAATGTGACCTCATAGCACAGCCATTGCAATTATCGCATTGCAACTAGTTCTCCAAAACTGTCTGCGAAGAAGACCTCAAAATCTACTGTTTCTAAATTTTCCAGAATTTGTCACTGACTTAATGAAAAACGGTCAGGTAAGAATATCAAGAAAAATTATTTGAGAACCACTGCAAGAACATCGCACATCCACTACCCAACTTGTACTTTAGTTAGCCCATTGCACTAACTGATGTTTTGCATCAAGTTGATCCTATCCCCCTTTGCGTATTGTTGATATACCTTAATTTTCAAACCTGTCACAACAGTATGGTCTCCATCTGTACCAGTTCACAGGTGAGCGCTTTGGGCCATCATGGCCCTGCTGTTTTTCTGTAGTCATATTTGTACCAAGGTGTTAACTTTCACCTCATTTCAAATTCGGTTGTTTATTTTTAGTGCTATTCAGCCAACAATGGATATTGATCTAGAAAAGTATTGTTCTGGATTTACATAGTTGCTTTTGTTAATGTTGTATGTACAGAGTTTTGTCCAATTCTGAATGGTCAGTACAACTGATGTCCGGACATTCCTTGTTTATTCCATGTTATTCTATGATTAAAATAAAGATTTTGTGGAAAAAAAGTTTGAAGTTATTGTTTTTGCTCTCAGGTGGTTGCTATTATAGGTCAGGGGTAATCATTCATTGTTCATCTTTCAAAATATGACCATATGAAAATTGTTCAAACACTGCTAGCAACCATGACTGTTTTTAAATGACCATACATAATAACTGTAATGTTGAAAGTGTATCCAACATTGCTAGCAAAAATCATTATTTAATTTTCAAAAAGACTGTAAGATAATAAATATATATCAAACATTGCTAGCAAAATGAGGGTCTGACTTTCAGAATAGACCTACGAACATTTATCAAACACTTCTAGCAAAAATAATTGTTCAATTGTCGAGATAACTGTATTGAATTTTATCAAATACTGCGAGCCGAAATTACTATTCAACTTTCAAAAGAACTGCATGGAAATTCAACAAACATTGCCAGCAAAAATGAGGGTTCATTTTTTAAAATGAATCTACGAAAATTTATCAAACACTACTAGCAAAAATAATAGTTAGACTTTCACAATGACCATATTGAAATCTATCAAAGACTGTGAGTAAAAATGAGTGTTCAACTTTCAAAATTACCAAATGGAAAATTAACAAACATTGCTTGTTTAGTGTTCAAAATGACCGTATGAACATTAATATCAAACACTGATATTAGCACCCCCGTAAGCACTCCTGCTTAAAGTTATATTCCTTACAGAGTTTGCCCTCATAATCTGAAAGTTATGTAGTATTTTTGTTCACAAACACATTTTACAGGGAGTTGTCAACAAAATTGCATCAATGCTTGGTAAGATTTACAGTTCCATTAAAAGAAAACATTAACACAAAACTTGACCTCTGTTACAAAGATTGAAAAGCTGGAAGTATTTGGATAATAATTAAATGAATATTTTGTCATATACGAATCAGAACTGTTTTGCAACCCAAAAACTATACCGCTTGTTTACTGTCTTCATGGTCTTGTCATATACAAAAACTTACCATTTTACTCCTCGCTTATACATTTCCAAGGAAATTTCACACCACTACCGTATACCCTCTAATAAGACCAGACAAATAAATAGGGGTCATGTAGTTGAATTAATGCATTATGGATTATCAGCATAATGTCTGCTTATGAACATCTTGATAGATGTTAGTTTGACTATTTGAAGAATAGGTGAGATTTCCTGCTTGCCCAGGCACCTGCATCGTTGTCTGAACTTGGTTAAGTTTTTATTCAAGTCTTTTACCTTCCAAACTACCAAAATGATTCACTTGCAACTTGGAATATACCTTTGTCAACGTCAGTATCAGGTGTAACATTTCTCATAACTCTGTTCTGTACTTTGACAGAGTTATGCCCCCTTTTAACATAGATTTTCAGGTTAAAGTTTTTTAGCTCACATGAGCACAACGACATGGTGAGCTTTTAGGATCACCAGTTGTCCGTCCTGCGTCGTGTGTCAACATTTTCATTCAAAAAACATGTCATAAACCGCTGGGCCGATTTTCAACAAATTCACAGGAATGATCCTTGGGTGACCCTCTTTCAAAATTGTCAAATCGTTCCAGTCCGCTGCATATGTAGGTCACAAGAGCTAAAAATAGATTGAAAAAACTGAATTTTTTTTTTAAATCTCTGAAACCACAAGGCTTGGAGCTTTCATATTTGATATGTGATATCCTGTAGTGGTCCTCTACAAAGATTGTTCAAATGATGCCCCTGGGGTCAAACTGGACACTCCCCAGGGGTCACATGCTTTATATAGACTTATATAGTAAAATGACTTTTAAAATCTTCTCTGAAACCGCAAGGCCTAGAGGTATCATATTTGGAATGTAACGTAGTATAGTAGTCCTCTACAAAGATTGTTCAAATGATGCCCCTGGGGTAAAAACTGGCCACACCCGGGGGTCACATGGTTTATCTATACTTGAATAGCAAAATGACTTTAAAAATCTTCTCCTCTGAAACCGTAAGGCCCAGAGGTTTCATGTTTGGAATGTAACATTGTCTAGTGGTCCTCTAAAAAGATTGTTCAAATGATGCCCCTGGGGTCAAAACTGGTCACACCCTGGAGCTCACATGGTTTATATAGACTTAAATAGCAAAATGACTTTAAAAATATCAGAAACCGCAAGGCCTAGAGGTTTCATATTTTATATGTAACATTGTATAGTGGTCCTCTACAAAGATTGTTCAAATGATGCCTCTGGGGTCAAAAGTGGCCACATCCGGTGGTAACATGGTATCTATAGATTTGAATAGCAAAATGACTTTAAAATCTTCTCTGAAACGGCAAGGCCCAGAGGTTTCATATTTGGTAAGTAACATTGTATAGTGGTCCTCTAAAAAGATTGTTCAAATGATGCCCCTGGGGTCAAAACTGGCCACACCCTGAGGCCCACATTGTTTTTATAGACTTAAATAGCAAAATGGCTTTAAAAATCTCCTCTGAAACTTCAAGGTCTAGAGGTTTCATATATGTTATGTAACATTGTATAGTGGTCCTCTAGATAAATTGTTCAAATGATGCCCCTGGGGTCCAAACTGGCCACACCCTGGGGCTCACATGGTTTATATAGACTTAAATAGCAAAACGACTTTAAAAATCTCTGAAACCGCAAGACCCTGAGGTTTCATATAGACCGTTTTCACGCTTAGTGAGCGTGCGCGGTGGCCATCTTGGAGGTATTCCTTCCTCTGTGTACAATAACAACAGTTATAGATTTCAGATAAATTCAACAAAATAGCTAATTATCGTCCTATAATTGGCGGCCACAATCGTTCAAATAGAGAGAAATACGGGTCAATCATACAGAATACCAGATATAATAACTACAAATGTAAAAAAAATCGTGAATTGTTGAAAGAAAAAGGCTTGCATGGCTGTCAGTGTCAATCTCCATCTCCTGAGTGGCAAACGTTTAAATAACACTGGAATATGTTCTGACGACAGTAGCTTAAGTATGTTGACAGGTATGATAAATAATATGTAGTTATTAATCGAAGTGTCATTGTCAATCTGTGAATGTGGGTGATAATTTCAGGACAATGTGTCCCTATTTAAAAATTAGCCTTAATACATATTTAACTACATTCTTCACAATCACAGAATATTTTGATGTTTTCCAATAGCATAACAAATAGCAGTTTAAATGGTGATCATAAATCTTTTCATTTATGCAGTTTGCTTAAATATTATTCTATTGTGTCATTTTATTTTTTAGAAAAGATGTCGAAATTACTCGCCAGGGACCATCCAGACGCCCGCTTTTGATAAATAGGAGAATAGACCCACGGATGGACAAACCGAGAATCTAGCCACAACTTTGTTTAATATTGAATAACAAATTTCTGGTGTTTGTGTGATGTTATTGATAATGATTATGTGAACATAAATAAATTGTTTGAATTGATGTTTTTGATATATATAAATATGGTATTGATTTGAGCATGATCTTATAATTTGGTCCTTGTAATGATATTCTTACTAAACAAAGACAAATTAACTATTTTCTCACTGCTTAATGAGGAATAGGGTAAATAAAATTAATTACACATTAAGTGTCTACTTTTTATTGCTTTTCAAGAAAAGAAAATATAAACACAATGACATGCAGTCTAAAGTCTTAAGTGATCAACTATTTTATTAAGAAACCCTACATATTAGAAGAAAAATAGAGGTTGATAACAATAAAAAAATTAATCCATCAAAAACATGGCATCTTTCTTTGTACTCTACATTCTTGAGGTTAGGGGGTTACTGAATCTGAAATTTTGTTAATTATAAATATAATACACATTAAAATGTTTGTTTGTTTGGATTTTTCGCCGTATTCAACAGTATTTCAGTCATATAAGGGCGGTCAGTTAACCTACTCACACTTTTCCTGTGCAGGTTTACCAGTTCTTAGTGCACATGCTTATGCCAGTAACTGACAACTGCCCTACTTGAATCAGAGGTAGGGGAAGAATGGTCGTAGAAATAATTTCACTACCAATCCCCACACAAGTCATAACTGGGAATCGAAACCACGATCCTCTGATTTGTAGTCCAGCGCTCTACCAACTGAGCTAGCCGGCCTGGCCACATTAAAATAAATAATACCTTTATTTGATTGTTTACTTTAGGTATTATTTTTTTATACAATATTAATAATATAATACACATTAAAATAATTAATACCAATAATTAGACAAATCTTAAATTTATAGATACTGTACATAACAACATTGGAGATCTGAAAGTATAACAAAATAACATATTCCAAAATGCATTAACAAATTTAATTACAGCAAGACGTAATCATTCAAGTTTAATGGTGGCCAACACCAAAAACATAAAAGCGGCTACATGTGTACACGTTTCGCCACATCCTTGCAGTCGCCGTGGATGGCTTAGAATATGCCCATCTTCTCCGCGATGATCCCCGGGTTTAGGGCTTTGTCAGGCTGGGAGTTGATCACCTTAAATAAAATTAAAATATTACATGTACATTTTAAATATATAGTTTTAGCATTTTGTATGATAAAAGGAGTGACTCATTGACTGCCAACAGGTGCATGTTATTCACATACAATTTACAAATGCTACATAAAGCAACATATCATTGTCAAAAACACTGGTTTGAAATTTAAGAAACAACTACCAATAAATTACAAAACAGATATTTCATAGGCACAAACTTACTGTTTTCCTATTAAATGAGGCTAATCACATGTTGCTTGTCAATAACAACTAAACGCCTGATGTCCATCCACATTCAACGTTATTCACAGCATCAAAACTTGTATAGTTTTTTCTGATCGCCGTGTGTATACACAGTCAGAATATGAACACACTTGTAGGATATCATCGGTTATTTGTAGTCATTTTACGCTTCAGAAAACATGAGCATTTTTCTTGTTGAGTCATATAATTATATTTAGATAGTCTGGGGAATACCTCCAATATGGCCGCCAACCGTTGTTACGGTAAAATTATACCTCGTCGTGAAAACCGTCTAATGGTAATGTAAAATTGTATAGTGGTCCTCTAAAAAAGATTGTTCAAATGATGCCCCTGGGATCAAAACTGGCCACCCCAAATTGTATTAACTTGTCAGGTTAACTGTTAAAAGTAATACGCAAAAATTCTTAATTCTCCGAGTGCAAAAATGTGTTTTTGTTGTATGTGTTTCCGTAAGTTTTTATGGTAAAGCTTGCAACAAAACTTATAAAAATGTCCATGTCCAGGGGTCTCGATCTCCGTATTTTGATGCCGAAATTTGGCATCATTCCCCCAACGAAAAAGTATATATTTTTCCCCCATTTCAGACCAAAATGACATGCCATCAATTTTGTTTTCGTTTTGTTTATGGAAGTAATTTTTGGGGATCAAATTTACTTAAGCACCATTACAAACGGTTAACGATAAAATCCGAAGAACACCACATGGTTTTCTTAAAGAGCATTCTAAGCTGAATTGATTTAAGCAATAAAAAGGGTATGTCATGTGTTATGTAAGAAAGAACTCGACGCTAAACAAAGTTGACTGTTTTATCAACATCTTTTTAGCGGCTACTTTCTAGTTGAATGTAACCCGCCTCAGCGCAAGTGTCATCCTGTAGTCTCCAATCTTAAAACATATCAGTGATTTATTTGTGCATACCAATGCTTACCCTACCAACATTTCCAAAACAGAATATCAAAGCAAGCGTCTAAACCTTAAAACATGTCTTCGAGTTAAACTTGTTGATTTATTTAGAGAGTAAAGCCCTACATCTCTTATTTATTTAGTGTATTGTGACCTATAATTCATAATAAAACTTCATTATATACAGTTAACTGCAAGCTTATTTGCCGGGAACCGTAATTTCTGTTTTGGGAAAATGGCTTCTGCTTAAAAGTTATCAAAACAGGTGAAGCAAAAAGGCACAGATACCGTGTCTTACATTGCATGAAAAATTATCTGTTGCACTGCTCCACCTTATAATGGTGGAAGCAAGTCAAACCGGCCACAAGGTAAACCGGCCACAAGTGAAACCGGCCACAAAAAAGGTCAAACCGGCCACAAAAAAGTCAAACCGGCCTCATTCTGTGAGAAATGAAGTGAAACCGGCCACAAAAAAGTTAAACCGGCCACAAAAACGTTAAAACGGCCATACACAACATACACTTTATATTAGTTGTTAGTCGACCATAGTGCTAATAAGTGAAAAGGTTTCTATTAATAGGTGTGAAGTTTGGCTGTAGAATCCCAAGTGCGACTCGTGAGCGAGATGAAGTTGCGACGGCTTCAACGGAAGGCATACCGGAGTATGCAGGCCAGAATTTTCCAAGCCTGGGAAAGGTGATACATTAAATATAAGCGTTTGAATTTACATGCATCAAATTTGAATTTGTATTCGTTTAATTGTCCATGCACTAAACTTGGATTTGTTTTCGTTGAATTTTAATTCAAACATGCAAAATATACTAACGTACGCTATGGTTTTTTTTCCAGCTACCAGAGGAGAGAGCTGAGCGCCTCATCGCTACTAAAGAAAATTTCGTCGTTTGTGAAGCCAACGACAGAGTAGAAGAGAAGAAGCCAACGACAGAGTAGAAGAGAAGAAGCCAAGCGAGTCAACATACATGAGACATATCAAAGTTATATATACATAGATGTATTGTCGTTTTTCATGGTCTAAAAATAAAATTAACACATTAAGTACTATAAAAATATATATAAAGCACACATTCATCAAGTCATTGAGAGGATTAAAAAATGAGGCCGGTTTTACTTTTTTCCAAATCACTGTGTGGCCGGTTTGACTTTTTTATGGCCGGTTTAACCTGTGGCCGGTTTGACTGTAATTCATAATGGTCAAGTGGTAGATGGTTAAAATTTGACTAGTTAATATAATATTCAATTTATTGATAATTATCATGAATAAAGTTGTCAGGTAAAGAGTTAGAATAAATAAAGTGATCTGAAAAATATATTTAATAGTTTTTATTTTTGACTCGTTTGCTAAGTCGAAATTTCCCCTTCTGTGTAAAACGACGCTAAAATTGCCCCGCCTGAGGGTACAGGTACTCTTCCCCCGAACCAAAGAGAGACCCCTGATGTCTTTCATGACTACATATTTTATAATCTCTCATGCACATGCCGATATTACAATTGCATGCCTTTTTACCCATGTTTATTTTAAAACTACCAGTACATTCATGTGCTTGTGACTAGCTAGGTTGTTTTTGCGGGCATATACATATTGAAATCAACTGTCCCTTAAAATGTTCGTATTGTAACAGCCTATAGGACGGAAAATGTCACGTCCGACTTACTACTCCACTTTTGATTTTTGTACACATATTGTTTAATTAAATTCGTACCAGTAATAGATAGCCTGTATGATTATCAGTCAATCCAGATTATATTTTCACACAAACAATTCCAGGAATGAGATGCTATGATGAATCCAGCATGTGTTTTGCGTACATTTTGTTACTGCTACTGTGACATTAAGCATCGCGTAGTTACGTATTTCTTCGGTACAAATGTTACTAAAGTATTTAATTGTTTATTGAATTTATGTGTCTAAATATTGCATTTATAACTTGTAACAATAATCAGAAGTAATTATTCGCTGTATTTTATCCCGTTTATGTCGGGCCTATTTTCTGCTGTTTCGCGTAGTGCTGGAACCAAGCTGGATTGATGAACTTTGTTATTTTTATTAGAATATCTTCATTATCAAGGCTAAATAGGATGAAGCAGTTATTCCATTTACATGTATAGATATGAAACAGTTGGATTGTATAACTTGTTCGTATCGTATAAATCATATTATGTTTTAATGTTTGCATATGACCGAATAACACTGTTGATGCTGGAAGTGCTTGCTCGATTCTGATTGGTTAAAAGTCAGATCCAGCATCCAGCTCCAGCATCAGTTGCTATAAAAGGCGCGCAGAACCAGCCGAGATCATCATTCGATCATTCCAAAATCTTAATAAACATCATGAACTTTCAGACCAACACTCAAAAAGGTAAATAATTCGAATACAGCAGCGGTTACACGCCACCATCAAGTTTAACACATGAAACAGAAATACTTATAGACTTCTAATGAATATCTTTTAATAAAAGTAAACAATTTTATAGTTCAGTTTATTATACGGATCATTGTTCGGCTGTGTCTGTGGCGCGTATTTATACGAGTTAAAAGTTACTGTTTTTATGACAAATAAATAACATTTAAAAACCCTGAAAGCTCGCCTCGTTCTTCTTTTAACCAACCCCAACAACGAATAGTTATAGATCAAAGACTTAAAGAGAGATCTACAAAAAGCACAGAGAGTGCTTACAATTTTGGCGTCAGAAGTGCAGATATAATTTCTATATTATAACAAGAGTGATCACAACCGCGCTTGAATTTATATCTTCGTACCGTCCATATAACTACATCTACATGTACACGTATCTAGATACATAACATAATGGCATCCCCAGATCCTGATATTTCGTCTGATACACAGTCTTCAGAAACAGAAACTATTGACAAAGTGGGCAGTAACGATTCGACGCCGTCACCTCACTATGATTCATCGGCAGACGACCGACGACACGTCCACTTCAGAGAGAGCACTGATTCTCGCCATGTGCATCTACGTGGTCAGTTTATGGTTTCTGACCGTACTAACAATAGCCACAAACAATCACACTTCAGCCAATGTGATTATCCATCACAGTACCCTAGCAGAATAAATAACGCAGTCACAATTAAACCCGGCACATAAGACGGAACTTCCAGTTTCGAGCAAATACATTTCGCATTTTCGAGATTGCGCCGAATTGTCTGTATGGGATGCACGGACGCGTGTCCTGATGATTGCCGCGAGTTTACGAGGCGCTGCGCGGAACTTCTATATGAGCCTAACCGACACTGAGCGTCGCGACTATAGAGCACTAACGTCAAGGTTGTCGGAACGATTCGGTAGCAGTAGCAAGCACCAATGTTTATGGTTAAAAAAACAAACTGGAAAACCGCCGCCGCGTTGAAGGGGAATCGATTGCCTCCCTTGCCGACGACTTAAGACAGCTTTCGCAAAAAGCATATTCCGACCTCGACCACCGTTCACAAGAAAAACTGGCCCTTAATCAGTTGTATAAGTTAGTGTCGACCGAGATGAGATGCCGCTGCATGGATCATGACTGCATCACTATAAACGAAGCCGTGCCCGTCATTGAACGTTACGAGTCGATATTAGATAACTCAGTCTCAAATGTAAGATCAGTTGAAAGTCTGGACCTAGAAAGCACCCTAAAGCGCATCGAGTCGCGCTTGACAAAGATCGAGTCGCTCTCTAACGGGCGTTTCACCGAGACCGCGACGTCAAGACAGTCTAGCAGACTGTGTTTCAGCTGCAATTCACATGACCATTTATGGACATCGTGTCCACGCAACACAAATCCGTGCCCGCGGCGAAATTTCAGAAATGCACCAGGAGACAACTTGCAAGGCACACAACAAACACACAAAGCACAGACTTCACTGTTCAAACTGCGCGCATTAATGACGCAAGACGCAACAACCATGTCCAGGAAAACTTGCGCTGGCTCTGAGGGCCAAGAGTCAGCAACAATGCCCACACATCGGCCTACATTAGAAAATACTTGTGCCTATTACGAAGTCCACTCAGCAAGATCGGGGTCACATTTCAATAAAAACGATAATGGCTTTTACGTAACATGTTATATCGGATCCGTTTCAGTAAACCTTCTCATTGACTCTGGAGCAACCACATCTTTGATTTCTGACCAAGCTTTGCAACAAATAGCTCTTAAATATCCTTATCAACTTCGTCCTATCTCCAAGGTTCTTAAAACGGTTAATGGAAAGCCAATGGCAGTCAGTGGAAGCGTCGACCTTATATTCCGAATGGCCAGTGAAAGATTTGATCATTCATTTCTTGTTTGTGAAATGGAAGCTGAGGGCATATTTGGCCAAGACTTTCTCAAGCAATATGTAGACAGCATTAATTACAAACGGTCATGTCTGGTTATGGGTCAAAATGTTGTACCATTCTGGACTGGTGGTCAAGCAAACCAGGTATGTCGCGTTCAGCTGCAAGAGACTGTCAAACTTTCGCCTTATTCACGGAAAATGGTTTGTGTTGAAATACCGCTCAAAGAACACCCGGCAGCAACTGGTTATGTAGAACCTTCTCTAGAACTTATGGCAAAAAGTGAAATCTGTGTCATGGGTGGCATTGTTAATACCACTTCCGGTACGCTGACGATGAACATTATGGATCATCAAGTATTACATTATACAAACATACAAATCTAGGTACTTGTGAGTCATATTCATTGCTTCAGTTAACAACTCTTCACATAACAATGAACTACCTGAACACCTCTCCGATGTTTCAAAGAAGTTCCACACATATGAGTAAACAAGAACAACAAGGTCTCTCTAATCTTCTCATTAAATATCAGTCAATCTTCTCCAAAAACTCTGAAGATCTGGTAGAGCATGCAATCAATATCGGAAATGCTGCTCCTATAAGGCAAGCACCTAGGCGTCTACCCCTTGGTAAGAGGTCTACCGAAAAAGAAGAAATTGACAAAATTCTTGACCGTGGGGACATCGAGCCTTCAAATAGTGCATGGGCATCTCATATCGTCATGGGACCAAGAATGTTAAAACAACTAGGTTTTGTTTGGACTATCGGCGTCTCAATGACGTAACCATCACGGACGCATACCCCTTGCCACGTGTTGACGACTGTCTAGACGCCCTGGCTGGATCCAAGTATTTTTCAAGCATGGACCTCAATTCCGGGTTTTGGCAGGTGGCAATGAATCCAGGAGATAAGGAGAAGACCGCCCTTGCAACCACATATGGACTCTACCAGTTCACAGTCATGAGCTTCGGGCTTGCTAATGCGCCATCCACATTTGAACGACTAATGGAGAACGTCTTGAGAGGTCTGCAGTGGATAGAATGCTTGGTCTATATGGATGACATCATTGTCCCATCTAGTAGTGTCAGTCAAGGTCTAGCTAGGCTGGAACGGGTCTTCGAAAGATTGCAAAAAGCCAGTTTAAAGTGCAAACCCTCGAAATGTTTATTCTTCCAGAAACGGGTGAAGTTCGTTGGTCACTTGGTCTCCGAAAGCGGTGTCATGACAGATCCTGACAAAATTTCTGCTATAAAATCTTGGCCTGTACCTAAGAATGCCAAAGAAGTTAAATCCTTTTTTTGGCTTAAGCTCCTACTATCGCCGGTTTGTCATAGACTTTGCAAAAATCGCAAGACCACTCCACAAGGCTGCCGATAAAAGCTCAAAATTCGAATGGACTTCCGAATGCTTGCAGTCCTTTGATTTCCTGAAAAATGCTCTGATTACCTCCCCCATTCTTGTTTATCCATTGTCAAAATGCCCTTTCATTCTAGACACAGATGCCTCTGATAAATCCACTGGAGCAGTGCTGTCACAAATTCAGGATGGCAAGGAAGTTGTCATTGCTTACTACAGTAAAAGCTTGAATCAGCATGAGCAAAACTACTGCGTCACCCGAAAGGAATTATTGGCAGTTGTACACGCACTCAATGCCTTTCATCATTATCTGTATGGCCAGCCTGTTACACTTCGAACCGATAATGGAGCTGTTTCTTGGATGAGGAATCTAAAACAACCGACAGGACAGGTCGCCAGATGGTTGGAGGTTCTAGGAACATATGACTTAAATGTAACACACCGGTCTGGATTAAGTCATAGAAATGCAGACGCACTATTTTGAGCACCTTGCTCGAAGTGTTTAAAACAGCAAAGTGGCAACGAACCCATGACTACAGCTGTGGAAGATGAGGATGTCCGAGTCGTTACAAGATCACAAGCTGCATGCACTTCATCTCGTAAGCCTTCAATGGCTGTGCCATCAGACTGGTCCATTTCAAACATTGGCCGTGAGCAGAGTGACCCTTCATTGAATTGTATCATGCAATCTCTTGATCAATCATCACGTCCAACTTGGCAAGATGTCAACAGCCATATTTCTGTTTCAAAAACATTATGGCGCATGTGGGAACGCCCCTTGTTGGAGAATGGTATCTTGTACAGGACATGGTACGATGACAGTGACCATTCACACAAACAGATAGTTGTCCCCGAGAGCCAGCGGTCTGAGGTTTTCCGATATTTTCATGACATTCCTTCGGCTGCCTATCTTGACAAAACCCTGGCCAAGGTTCAACATATATTTTACTGGCCAGGCATGAAGGCAGATATCGAAAGTCTCTGTTCAAAATGTGATGCTTGTTCAGCTCGTAAGCCCTCTAAACCTCCTAAATCCCCCCTTGGTGAATCCAAAGTTTATGCTGCTATGGAAAGGTGCGCAGTTGACATGTACGGCCCTCTTCCAAAATCAACTTCTGGTAATTCATACATTCTTGTCAATTGTGGTTGTTTCACTCAATGGACAGAAGCCATTGCAGTGCCTAATCAGGAAGCCGCAACGGCAGTGAAGGCCTATGTAAACAAGTATGTTTCCCGATTTCGTGTGCCGCTAACATTGCACTCTGATCTCGGAAGTAATTTCACATCAAAACTGTTGCAGACATGTGTGACTTGTTACACAAATATACCATACTAAATCCACCCCTCAGCACCCGCAATCCAATGGTGTAGTCGAAAGGTTAACCGCACGCTTGGAACCATGCTGACCATGTATTGTGAAACAAATCAGCGAAATTGGGATCAGCTTTTGCCCCAAGTCATGATGGCATATCGTTCATCAATTAATGCTAGCACATGCGTGACACCCAACAAGATGGTTTGCGGGAGAGATGTTGTCCTACCTCTGCAGGCATGCATCGGTCTTCCGCCTCAGACTAACACCCACTTAAGCACTGAGTCCTATACATCTTACATACAGTCCCTTCGGCAAGAACTTGAAACCATTCACTTGTCAGCTCAAAAGGTTCTTAAGACTAAGGCACAGTATAGGAAACGACACTATGATCGATATGCAAAACGACGCCCCTTTTCCCCAGGTGAAGCAGTTTGGGTTTATAATACTACAAAACGTCCTGGAATATGCAGTAAGCTTGCACCACGATGGAAAGGCCCTTTCCTTGTGATGAAGAAGATTGATGATCTCGTCTACCTGGTGAAACAGTCTGTCAAGTGCCCATGGAAAGTCATTCATGTAGACAGACTCAACCGATACAATGGATCACATATTCCAACGTGGTTCAGCAAGGCCACCATGCCTAGAACAAACTAAGCCATAATTAGAGAAAACACATGTGCACAATTATATTGCAACTTAGTGTACTTAATCACAGTCTATCAATATCACAGTCTATAAATATCAGTCCATCAATAGCACAGTATATATATATCACAGTCTATAAATATCACATTCAATAATTATCACAGTATACCCTTATCACAGTTTTTTTTATATACATGGCACTAAGGTCTCTGCAAGTAAATAAGTTACAGACATGCAGTACTTGCACGAAGCAATAAAGGAATTCTAAAAGTTTAATGTTTCCACATTAACGGTCAGAATTTACCATCGAGAAAATAACATTGCAGAATGGTTGGTTAAGAATTTGTCTGCATTTTACACGCGAAGGAGAATGTAACGTATAGCGGATTTGGAGTTAGGCATGCATGCATCGATTGTCAACGGAGATTTCCAAGTGGGTAATGAAGGCGGATTGATCTTCCTCCAGCGATTTACTCAGCGCGTTCGACGTATTACGTCTGTATAGGCACTCCGCATGAGATACGCATATATTAACACAAACACAGCCGCCAGCCATAATGAATTACTAGTAACTAAACAGCGTGCAACATTTTTAGTGCATTTTTTTTTTTCAGTAGCACTGGAAACGTTCGCCTGTGAAAGGTGCCCGGCAAATTTATATGCAAAAGGGACCTGACCAACCACATGATAAAAAGGTGAGGCACTCCAACCTGGCCGTGATCTGCCCCTGGTGTATCAGTGGGGCGACCCCAAGAGAATTTCGACACACCCAAGATTTCACAAGACACGCCAAAAGCCAACACCCACACATCCACCAACAACTCCCACCTAAGACACGTTCAACTGGAAACTGCTATTACTTCGCACGAGATCCACCAGCCTATCACCAGCAACACATCAACATCACCAAACCAGACTCCGAAGAGGCGATAGCTGCCAAGACAGCCATGATCAAGTGGGCAACAGGCAGAGTGCCAGGAGCATCGTCCTGGATGGAGGCCTGGGAAACATCAACAAAGACACCAGCACCACAACCATCCTCACCCTCCACGCAACACAAACGACATCATGACAACACCACAATCCATTCAGTCACCATGGCATCCGGCAACACCAGGATTATATTTTCTTCCAACAAGCTCTACAAGACTCCGCATTAACTCACCATACAGTATTCACCACACTTCTGAGGCATATGCAGGACACCGACTCCAATTTCCACGCGCCAACTTCAAATTGGAAAATTCATCATGAACCACACCTGATCACACAGCAAATCTCCAGCGTCCTTGGGTTTGAGCCGAGTCACCTAAGCACTCTGTGGGTACATGAGGACCCGCTATTCATTCCCACCAAAGCGTCCAAACGTCCCAAGATCCATCACATAGAACGACCCGCTTCTCCAGATTCAGAATCATTAAGATCGCCCTCCCCTTGCTCAATTGGATCACCCCCACACACAGAACTTCCCAGTCAACCCAGCTCACCCTCTTTAGAAGTACAAGGACCAACATCTTGTTTCAACAGCAGCCAACGACTACAACATCCACCGCCTGTAAATGCAACTACCACACCTTCAATGACGACCACCACTAGTTCATCGATGCCGACTTTTTTGGATATGCCCACTATCACCACTTGCAATGAAGACACACCTATGACACCAGCTCCCGCCACTACCCGTACTTCCCCTCCTGCAACTACCACGAACGACCACACCCACCAAATCCCTCGAGATGAGTTACCTGCAATATCCAGCACTCCACCAAACACCTCACCACCACCTGCATTTCCTGACCTCCCATATCACCAAATCCCTACAGATGAGTCACTATCAAGATCCAGCCCTCCACCAACCATCATCCCACCACCACCTGCATTTCGCGACCGCCCAGATCCCGTCTTCCACCAGAGTCCAGCACTAGTTGTTCAATCCCCAACATACGACCCAGTATCACCACCATCCGTCCAGACCTACAGGGATACGCCATCTTACCATCCTGAGCAGTACCATCCTACTATGGTCATGTTCAATACTTATCCAGATTACAATCCGACACCTCTTGCCCGTCTTCCTGATGACCCACAGAAGGCTGCCATCCAACTAATTCGCCTTGGGGCTATGCCCCTTCTTCCTCCCGCCCGCCGAGAATGGTCCGCCGTCCCAGAAGAATCCATCAAGATCTCCGACAATCTTCAATGGCCACCAAAGAACTGGTCTTCATTCACCCCTGATCAAAAAGCACTGGCTGCGGAGTTTGCCGCAAATATCATCGAGCAGAGGTCTGGATTCCATCCTATAGACAGGAGTTTCCTTCTCATCAAATACAACTTCCTAGTCCTTCAAGGCACAACCATAACTCACATGACCAACAAAACTAAGGCGATGGCGTTCAACTACGAGGTGGTCCGGGGCATTGCCTTAAAAAGAGATCTATCTTCAGAGACCGAGTAACTCAACATCATAAGGGCGTTCAAACCGAACTCAGAATCAACACCGATAGCTTCAATTGCGCATGTACCCCTCAGAATCAACACAGACCGATCACCACCTGAAAGAAAGAATCAAAATTAGAAAGAACTTCAGTTCAAAACCAATTCTAATGTAAAGATATTTAATAGGAACATTATCATTGATGCTTTATTTCAACTTTCCAAGCGAAACCCAGGGAAACCAGGATCTACGGCCAGGAAGCTCGGCAACATGAAAATATACAAAGTGAAACTTTTTCAAATATATAACAATAAGCATTTTTGTGTAAGTATGTGAAAGATTAAATGAAATATTTTTATATCTATTCCAAAAAGTGTTAACCTATAATGGACTGTGATACTTATTCATTAAAATAACATACATAATGGACTGTGCTGTGATATATATATATATGTAAGTTGAAATGTAAGGAAGTGAAAATGGACTGTTTATTCTGTTGTATAAGAAAAGTGAAGAAATGAATGAATTGATTAACTTTAAATGAAACAGAACAACCAAATGGACATTGATGTGGATGTAAAGTGTATTATTATAAAAGTGAATATATGCAATGAACATTGTTAGTCTATCTTAACATTTATAAGTGTTGCATACAATGAAAACCCAGGGACATTAAAACAACAGTGATTCATTCCATTACAGCCTTTGCTCTAAATAGTTGCTATTAAGTTGATATATTTCATATTGTATATAGGTTTTAATTATAATGTTTGTTTGATGTGTTTAACAAACTGTTACTGTATTCATCCCATATTTGGGGATTTGCATTAAAGCAGTAAAGCATTCAGACATACATTTTATTGTATATGTTATTATGCTATTAAGTTTATATTTTAAGGTGGGGGAAATGTAACAGCCTATAGGACGGAAAATGTCACGTCCGAATTACTACTCCACTTTTGATTTTTGTACACATACATAATCAAGATTATATTTTCACGCAAACAATTCCATGAATGAGATGCTATGATGAATCCAGCATTTGTTTTGCGTTCATTTTGTTACTGCCATTGTGACATTGAAGCATCGCGTAGTTACATATTTCTTCGGTACAAATGTTACTAAAGTATTTAATTGTTTATTGTTTATTGAAGTTATGTGTCTAAATATTGCATTTATAACTTGTAACAATAATCAGAAGTAATTATTCCCTGTATTTTATCCCGTTTATGTCGGGCCTATTTTCTGCTGTTTCGCGTAGTGCTGAAACCAAGCTGGAGTGATGAACTTTGTTATTTTATTAGAATGTCTTCATTATCAAGGCTAAATAGGATGAAGCAGTTATTCCTTTTACATGTATAGATATGAAACAGTTGGATTGTATAACTTGTTCGTATCGCATAAATCATATTATGTTTTTATGTTTGCAAATGACAGAATAACACTGTTGATACTGGAAGTGCTTGCTCGATTCTGAATCGTTAAAAGTCAGATCCACCATCCGGCTCCAGCATCCGTTGCTATAAAAGGCGCGCAGAACCAGCCGAGATCATCATTCGATCATTCCAAAATCTTAATAAACATCATGAACTTTCAGACCAACACTCAAAAAGGTAAATAATTCGAATACAGCAGCGGTTACACGCCACCATCAAGTTTAACACATGAAACAGAAATACTTATAGACTTCTAATGAATATCTTTTAATAAAAGTAAACAATTTTATAGTTCAGTTTATTATACGGATCATTGTTCGGCTGTGTCTGTGGCGCGTATTTATACGAGTTAAAAGTTACTGTTTTTATGACAAATAAATAACATTTAAAAACCCTGAAAGCTCGCCTCGTTCTTCTTTTAACCAACCCCAACAACGAATAGTTATAGATCAAAGACTTAAAGAGAGATCTACAAAAAGCACAGAGAGTGCTTACAATTTTGGCGTCAGAAGTGCAGATATAATTTCTATATTATAACAAGAGTGATCACAACCGCGCTTGAATTTATATCTTCGTACCGTCCATATAACTACATCTACATGTACACGTATCTAGATACATAACATAATGGCATCCCCAGATCCTGATATTTCGTCTGATACACAGTCTTCAGAAACAGAAACTATTGACAAAGTGGGCAGTAACGATTCGACGCCGTCACCTCACTATGATTCATCGGCAGACGACCGACGACACGTCCACTTCAGAGAGAGCACTGATTCTCGCCATGTGCATCTACGTGGTCAGTTTATGGTTTCTGACCGTACTAACAATAGCCACAAACAATCACACTTCAGCCAATGTGATTATCCATCACAGTACCCTAGCAGAATAAATAACGCAGTCACAATTAAACCCGGCACATAAGACGGAACTTCCAGTTTCGAGCAAATACATTTCGCATTTTCGAGATTGCGCCGAATTGTCTGTATGGGATGCACGGACGCGTGTCCTGATGATTGCCGCGAGTTTACGAGGCGCTGCGCGGAACTTCTATATGAGCCTAACCGACACTGAGCGTCGCGACTATAGAGCACTAACGTCAAGGTTGTCGGAACGATTCGGTAGCAGTAGCAAGCACCAATGTTTATGGTTAAAAAAACAAACTGGAAAACCGCCGCCGCGTTGAAGGGGAATCGATTGCCTCCCTTGCCGACGACTTAAGACAGCTTTCGCAAAAAGCATATTCCGACCTCGACCACCATTCACAAGAAAAACTGGCCCTTAATCAGTTGTATAAGTTAGTGTCGACCGAGATGAAATGCCGCTGCATGGATCATGACTGCATCACTATAAACGAAGCCGTGCCCGTCATTGAACGTTACGAGTCGATATTAGATAACTCAGTCTCAAATGTAAGATCAGTTGAAAGTCTGGACCTAGAAAGCACCCTAAAGCGCATCGAGTCGCGCTTGACAAAGATCGAGTCGCTCTCTAACGGGCGTTTCACCGAGACCGCGACGTCAAGACAGTCTAGCAGACTGTGTTTCAGCTGCAATTCACATGACCATTTATGGACATCGTGTCCACGCAACACAAATCCGTGCCCGCGGCGAAATTTCAGAAATGCACCAGGAGACAACTTGCAAGGCACACAACAAACACACAAAGCACAGACTTCACTGTTCAAACTGCGCGCATTAATGACGCAAGACGCAACAACCATGTCCAGGAAAACTTGCGCTGGCTCTGAGGGCCAAGAGTCAGCAACAATGCCCACACATCGGCCTACATTAGAAAATACTTGTGCCTATTACGAAGTCCACTCAGCAAGATCGGGGTCACATTTCAATAAAAACGATAATGGCTTTTACGTAACATGTTATATCGGATCCGTTTCAGTAAACCTTCTCATTGACTCTGGAGCAACCACATCTTTGATTTCTGACCAAGCTTTGCAACAAATAGCTCTTAAATATCCTTATCAACTTCGTCCTATCTCCAAGGTTCTTAAAACGGTTAATGGAAAGCCAATGGCAGTCAGTGGAAGCGTCGACCTTATATTCCGAATGGCCAGTGAAAGATTTGATCATTCATTTCTTGTTTGTGAAATGGAAGCTGAGGGCATATTTGGCCAAGACTTTCTCAAGCAATATGTAGACAGCATTAATTACAAACGGTCATGTCTGGTTATGGGTCAAAATGTTGTACCATTCTGGACTGGTGGTCAAGCAAACCAGGTATGTCGCGTTCAGCTGCAAGAGACTGTCAAACTTTCGCCTTATTCACGGAAAATGGTTTGTGTTGAAATACCGCTCAAAGAACACCCGGCAGCAACTGGTTATGTAGAACCTTCTCTAGAACTTATGGCAAAAAGTGAAATCTGTGTCATGGGTGGCATTGTTAATACCACTTCCGGTACGCTGACGATGAACATTATGGATCATCAAGTATTACATTATACAAACATACAAATCTAGGTACTTGTGAGTCATATTCATTGCTTCAGTTAACAACTCTTCACATAACAATGAACTACCTGAACACCTCTCCGATGTTTCAAAGAAGTTCCACACATATGAGTAAACAAGAACAACAAGGTCTCTCTAATCTTCTCATTAAATATCAGTCAATCTTCTCCAAAAACTCTGAAGATCTGGTAGAGCATGCAATCAATATCGGAAATGCTGCTCCTATAAGGCAAGCACCTAGGCGTCTACCCCTTGGTAAGAGGTCTACCGAAAAAGAAGAAATTGACAAAATTCTTGACCGTGGGGACATCGAGCCTTCAAATAGTGCATGGGCATCTCATATCGTCATGGGACCAAGAATGTTAAAACAACTAGGTTTTGTTTGGACTATCGGCGTCTCAATGACGTAACCATCACGGACGCATACCCCTTGCCACGTGTTGACGACTGTCTAGACGCCCTGGCTGGATCCAAGTATTTTTCAAGCATGGACCTCAATTCCGGGTTTTGGCAGGTGGCAATGAATCCAGGAGATAAGGAGAAGACCGCCCTTGCAACCACATATGGACTCTACCAGTTCACAGTCATGAGCTTCGGGCTTGCTAATGCGCCATCCACATTTGAACGACTAATGGAGAACGTCTTGAGAGGTCTGCAGTGGATAGAATGCTTGGTCTATATGGATGACATCATTGTCCCATCTAGTAGTGTCAGTCAAGGTCTAGCTAGGCTGGAACGGGTCTTCGAAAGATTGCAAAAAGCCAGTTTAAAGTGCAAACCCTCGAAATGTTTATTCTTCCAGAAACGGGTGAAGTTCGTTGGTCACTTGGTCTCCGAAAGCGGTGTCATGACAGATCCTGACAAAATTTCTGCTATAAAATCTTGGCCTGTACCTAAGAATGCCAAAGAAGTTAAATCCTTTTTTTGGCTTAAGCTCCTACTATCGCCGGTTTGTCATAGACTTTGCAAAAATCGCAAGACCACTCCACAAGGCTGCCGATAAAAGCTCAAAATTCGAATGGACTTCCGAATGCTTGCAGTCCTTTGATTTCCTGAAAAATGCTCTGATTACCTCCCCCATTCTTGTTTATCCATTGTCAAAATGCCCTTTCATTCTAGACACAGATGCCTCTGATAAATCCACTGGAGCAGTGCTGTCACAAATTCAGGATGGCAAGGAAGTTGTCATTGCTTACTACAGTAAAAGCTTGAATCAGCATGAGCAAAACTACTGCGTCACCCGAAAGGAATTATTGGCAGTTGTACACGCACTCAATGCCTTTCATCATTATCTGTATGGCCAGCCTGTTACACTTCGAACCGATAATGGAGCTGTTTCTTGGATGAGGAATCTAAAACAACCGACAGGACAGGTCGCCAGATGGTTGGAGGTTCTAGGAACATATGACTTAAATGTAACACACCGGTCTGGATTAAGTCATAGAAATGCAGACGCACTATTTTGAGCACCTTGCTCGAAGTGTTTAAAACAGCAAAGTGGCAACGAACCCATGACTACAGCTGTGGAAGATGAGGATGTCCGAGTCGTTACAAGATCACAAGCTGCATGCACTTCATCTCGTAAGCCTTCAATGGCTGTGCCATCAGACTGGTCCATTTCAAACATTGGCCGTGAGCAGAGTGACCCTTCATTGAATTGTATCATGCAATCTCTTGATCAATCATCACGTCCAACTTGGCAAGATGTCAACAGCCATATTTCTGTTTCAAAAACATTATGGCGCATGTGGGAACGCCCCTTGTTGGAGAATGGTATCTTGTACAGGACATGGTACGATGACAGTGACCATTCACACAAACAGATAGTTGTCCCCGAGAGCCAGCGGTCTGAGGTTTTCCGATATTTTCATGACATTCCTTCGGCTGCCTATCTTGACAAAACCCTGGCCAAGGTTCAACATATATTTTACTGGCCAGGCATGAAGGCAGATATCGAAAGTCTCTGTTCAAAATGTGATGCTTGTTCAGCTCGTAAGCCCTCTAAACCTCCTAAATCCCCCCTTGGTGAATCCAAAGTTTATGCTGCTATGGAAAGGTGCGCAGTTGACATGTACGGCCCTCTTCCAAAATCAACTTCTGGTAATTCATACATTCTTGTCAATTGTGGTTGTTTCACTCAATGGACAGAAGCCATTGCAGTGCCTAATCAGGAAGCCGCAACGGCAGTGAAGGCCTATGTAAACAAGTATGTTTCCCGATTTCGTGTGCCGCTAACATTGCACTCTGATCTCGGAAGTAATTTCACATCAAAACTGTTGCAGACATGTGTGACTTGTTACACAAATATACCATACTAAATCCACCCCTCAGCACCCGCAATCCAATGGTGTAGTCGAAAGGTTAACCGCACGCTTGGAACCATGCTGACCATGTATTGTGAAACAAATCAGCGAAATTGGGATCAGCTTTTGCCCCAAGTCATGATGGCATATCGTTCATCAATTAATGCTAGCACATGCGTGACACCCAACAAGATGGTTTGCGGGAGAGATGTTGTCCTACCTCTGCAGGCATGCATCGGTCTTCCGCCTCAGACTAACACCCACTTAAGCACTGAGTCCTATACATCTTACATACAGTCCCTTCGGCAAGAACTTGAAACCATTCACTTGTCAGCTCAAAAGGTTCTTAAGACTAAGGCACAGTATAGGAAACGACACTATGATCGATATGCAAAACGACGCCCCTTTTCCCCAGGTGAAGCAGTTTGGGTTTATAATACTACAAAACGTCCTGGAATATGCAGTAAGCTTGCACCACGATGGAAAGGCCCTTTCCTTGTGATGAAGAAGATTGATGATCTCGTCTACCTGGTGAAACAGTCTGTCAAGTGCCCATGGAAAGTCATTCATGTAGACAGACTCAACCGATACAATGGATCACATATTCCAACGTGGTTCAGCAAGGCCACCATGCCTAGAACAAACTAAGCCATAATTAGAGAAAACACATGTGCACAATTATATTGCAACTTAGTGTACTTAATCACAGTCTATCAATATCACAGTCTATAAATATCAGTCCATCAATAGCACAGTATATATATATCACAGTCTATAAATATCACATTCAATAATTATCACAGTATACCCTTATCACAGTTTTTTTTATATACATGGCACTAAGGTCTCTGCAAGTAAATAAGTTACAGACATGCAGTACTTGCACGAAGCAATAAAGGAATTCTAAAAGTTTAATGTTTCCACATTAACGGTCAGAATTTACCATCGAGAAAATAACATTGCAGAATGGTTGGTTAAGAATTTGTCTGCATTTTACACGCGAAGGAGAATGTAACGTATAGCGGATTTGGAGTTAGGCATGCATGCATCGATTGTCAACGGAGATTTCCAAGTGGGTAATGAAGGCGGATTGATCTTCCTCCAGCGATTTACTCAGCGCGTTCGACGTATTACGTCTGTATAGGCACTCCGCATGAGATACGCATATATTAACACAAACACAGCCGCCAGCCATAATGAATTACTAGTAACTAAACAGCGTGCAACATTTTTAGTGCATTTTTTTTTTCAGTAGCACTGGAAACGTTCGCCTGTGAAAGGTGCCCGGCAAATTTATATGCAAAAGGGACCTGACCAACCACATGATAAAAAGGTGAGGCACTCCAACCTGGCCGTGATCTGCCCCTGGTGTATCAGTGGGGCGACCCCAAGAGAATTTCGACACACCCAAGATTTCACAAGACACGCCAAAAGCCAACACCCACACATCCACCAACAACTCCCACCTAAGACACGTTCAACTGGAAACTGCTATTACTTCGCACGAGATCCACCAGCCTATCACCAGCAACACATCAACATCACCAAACCAGACTCCGAAGAGGCGATAGCTGCCAAGACAGCCATGATCAAGTGGGCAACAGGCAGAGTGCCAGGAGCATCGTCCTGGATGGAGGCCTGGGAAACATCAACAAAGACACCAGCACCACAACCATCCTCACCCTCCACGCAACACAAACGACATCATGACAACACCACAATCCATTCAGTCACCATGGCATCCGGCAACACCAGGATTATATTTTCTTCCAACAAGCTCTACAAGACTCCGCATTAACTCACCATACAGTATTCACCACACTTCTGAGGCATATGCAGGACACCGACTCCAATTTCCACGCGCCAACTTCAAATTGGAAAAAATTCATCATGAACCACACCTGATCACACAGCAAATCTCCAGCGTCCTTGGGTTTGAGCCGAGTCACCTAAGCACTCTGTGGGTACATGAGGACCCGCTATTCATTCCCACCAAAGCGTCCAAACGTCCCAAGTTCCATCACATAGAACGACCCGCTTCTCCAGATTCAGAATCATTAAGATCGCCCTCCCCTTGCTCAATTGGATCACCCCCACACACAGAACTTCCCAGTCAACCCAGCTCACCCTCTTTAGAAGTACAAGGACCAACATCTTCTTTCAACAGCAGCCAACGACTACAACATCCACCGCCTGTAAATGCAACTACCACACCTTCAATGACGACCACCACTAGTTCATCGATGCCGACTTTTTTGGATATGCCCACTATCACCACTTGCAATGAAGACACACCTATGACACCAGCTCCCGCCACTACCCGTACTTCCCCTCCTGCAACTACCACGAACGACCACACCCACCAAATCCCTCGAGATGAGTTACCTGCAATATCCAGCACTCCACCAAACACCTCACCACCACCTGCATTTCCTGACCTCCCATATCACCAAATCCCTACAGATGAGTCACTATCAAGATCCAGCCCTCCACCAACCATCATCCCACCACCACCTGCATTTCGCGACCGCCCAGATCCCGTCTTCCACCAGAGTCCAGCACTAGTTGTTCAATCCCCAACATACGACCCAGTATCACCACCATCCGTCCAGACCTACAGGGATACGCCATCTTACCATCCTGAGCAGTACCATCCTACTATGGTCATGTTCAATACTTATCCAGATTACAATCCGACACCTCTTGCCCGTCTTCCTGATGACCCACAGAAGGCTGCCATCCAACTAATTCGCCTTGGGGCTATGCCCCTTCTTCCTCCCGCCCGCCGAGAATGGTCCGCCGTCCCAGAAGAATCCATCAAGATCTCCGACAATCTTCAATGGCCACCAAAGAACTGGTCTTCATTCACCCCTGATCAAAAAGCACTGGCTGCGGAGTTTGCCGCAAATATCATCGAGCAGAGGTCTGGATTCCATCCTATAGACAGGAGTTTCCTTCTCATCAAATACAACTTCCTAGTCCTTCAAGGCACAACCATAACTCACATGACCAACAAAACTAAGGCGATGGCGTTCAACTACGAGGTGGTCCGGGGCATTGCCTTAAAAAGAGATCTATCTTCAGAGACCGAGTAACTCAACATCATAAGGGCGTTCAAACCGAACTCAGAATCAACACCGATAGCTTCAATTGCGCATGTACCCCTCAGAATCAACACAGACCGATCACCACCTGAAAGAAAGAATCAAAATTAGAAAGAACTTCAGTTCAAAACCAATTCTAATGTAAAGATATTTAATAGGAACATTATCATTGATGCTTTATTTCAACTTTCCAAGCGAAACCCAGGGAAACCAGGATCTACGGCCAGGAAGCTCGGCAACATGAAAATATACAAAGTGAAACTTTTTCAAATATATAACAATAAGCATTTTTGTGTAAGTATGTGAAAGATTAAATGAAATATTTTTATATCTATTCCAAAAAGTGTTAACCTATAATGGACTGTGATACTTATTCATTAAAATAACATACATAATGGACTGTGCTGTGATATATATATATATGTAAGTTGAAATGTAAGGAAGTGAAAATGGACTGTTTATTCTGTTGTATAAGAAAAGTGAAGAAATGAATGAATTGATTAACTTTAAATGAAACAGAACAACCAAATGGACATTGATGTGGATGTAAAGTGTATTATTATAAAAGTGAATATATGCAATGAACATTGTTAGTCTATCTTAACATTTATAAGTGTTGCATACAATGAAAACCCAGGGACATTAAAACAACAGTGATTCATTCCATTACAGCCTTTGCTCTAAATAGTTGCTATTAAGTTGATATATTTCATATTGTATATAGGTTTTAATTATAATGTTTGTTTGATGTGTTTAACAAACTGTTACTGTATTCATCCCATATTTGGGGATTTGCATTAAAGCAGTAAAGCATTCAGACATACATTTTATTGTATATGTTATTATGCTATTAAGTTTATATTTTAAGGTGGGGGAAATGTAACAGCCTATAGGACGGAAAATGTCACGTCCGAATTACTACTCCACTTTTGATTTTTGTACACATACATAATCAAGATTATATTTTCACGCAAACAATTCCATGAATGAGATGCTATGATGAATCCAGCATTTGTTTTGCGTTCATTTTGTTACTGCCATTGTGACATTGAAGCATCGCGTAGTTACATATTTCTTCGGTACAAATGTTACTAAAGTATTTAATTGTTTATTGTTTATTGAAGTTATGTGTCTAAATATTGCATTTATAACTTGTAACAATAATCAGAAGTAATTATTCCCTGTATTTTATCCCGTTTATGTCGGGCCTATTTTCTGCTGTTTCGCGTAGTGCTGAAACCAAGCTGGAGTGATGAACTTTGTTATTTTATTAGAATGTCTTCATTATCAAGGCTAAATAGGATGAAGCAGTTATTCCTTTTACATGTATAGATATGAAACAGTTGGATTGTATAACTTGTTCGTATCGCATAAATCATATTATGTTTTTATGTTTGCAAATGACAGAATAACACTGTTGATACTGGAAGTGCTTGCTCGATTCTGAATCGTTAAAAGTCAGATCCACCATCCGGCTCCAGCATCCGTTGCTATAAAAGGCGCGCAGAACCAGCCGAGATCATCATTCGATCATTCCAAAATCTTAATAAACATCATGAACTTTCAGACCAACACTCAAAAAGGTAAATAATTCGAATACAGCAGCGGTTACACGCCACCATCAAGTTTAACACATGAAACAGAAATACTTATAGACTTCTAATGAATATCTTTTAATAAAAGTAAACAATTTTATAGTTCAGTTTATTATACGGATCATTGTTCGGCTGTGTCTGTGGCGCGTATTTATACGAGTTAAAAGTTACTGTTTTTATGACAAATAAATAACATTTAAAAACCCTGAAAGCTCGCCTCGTTCTTCTTTTAACCAACCCCAACAACGAATAGTTATAGATCAAAGACTTAAAGAGAGATCTACAAAAAGCACAGAGAGTGCTTACAATTTTGGCGTCAGAAGTGCAGATATAATTTCTATATTATAACAAGAGTGATCACAACCGCGCTTGAATTTATATCTTCGTACCGTCCATATAACTACATCTACATGTACACGTATCTAGATACATAACATAATGGCATCCCCAGATCCTGATATTTCGTCTGATACACAGTCTTCAGAAACAGAAACTATTGACAAAGTGGGCAGTAACGATTCGACGCCGTCACCTCACTATGATTCATCGGCAGACGACCGACGACACGTCCACTTCAGAGAGAGCACTGATTCTCGCCATGTGCATCTACGTGGTCAGTTTATGGTTTCTGACCGTACTAACAATAGCCACAAACAATCACACTTCAGCCAATGTGATTATCCATCACAGTACCCTAGCAGAATAAATAACGCAGTCACAATTAAACCCGGCACATAAGACGGAACTTCCAGTTTCGAGCAAATACATTTCGCATTTTCGAGATTGCGCCGAATTGTCTGTATGGGATGCACGGACGCGTGTCCTGATGATTGCCGCGAGTTTACGAGGCGCTGCGCGGAACTTCTATATGAGCCTAACCGACACTGAGCGTCGCGACTATAGAGCACTAACGTCAAGGTTGTCGGAACGATTCGGTAGCAGTAGCAAGCACCAATGTTTATGGTTAAAAAAACAAACTGGAAAACCGCCGCCGCGTTGAAGGGGAATCGATTGCCTCCCTTGCCGACGACTTAAGACAGCTTTCGCAAAAAGCATATTCCGACCTCGACCACCGTTCACAAGAAAAACTGGCCCTTAATCAGTTGTATAAGTTAGTGTCGACCGAGATGAGATGCCGCTGCATGGATCATGACTGCATCACTATAAACGAAGCCGTGCCCGTCATTGAACGTTACGAGTCGATATTAGATAACTCAGTCTCAAATGTAAGATCAGTTGAAAGTCTGGACCTAGAAAGCACCCTAAAGCGCATCGAGTCGCGCTTGACAAAGATCGAGTCGCTCTCTAACGGGCGTTTCACCGAGACCGCGACGTCAAGACAGTCTAGCAGACTGTGTTTCAGCTGCAATTCACATGACCATTTATGGACATCGTGTCCACGCAACACAAATCCGTGCCCGCGGCGAAATTTCAGAAATGCACCAGGAGACAACTTGCAAGGCACACAACAAACACACAAAGCACAGACTTCACTGTTCAAACTGCGCGCATTAATGACGCAAGACGCAACAACCATGTCCAGGAAAACTTGCGCTGGCTCTGAGGGCCAAGAGTCAGCAACAATGCCCACACATCGGCCTACATTAGAAAATACTTGTGCCTATTACGAAGTCCACTCAGCAAGATCGGGGTCACATTTCAATAAAAACGATAATGGCTTTTACGTAACATGTTATATCGGATCCGTTTCAGTAAACCTTCTCATTGACTCTGGAGCAACCACATCTTTGATTTCTGACCAAGCTTTGCAACAAATAGCTCTTAAATATCCTTATCAACTTCGTCCTATCTCCAAGGTTCTTAAAACGGTTAATGGAAAGCCAATGGCAGTCAGTGGAAGCGTCGACCTTATATTCCGAATGGCCAGTGAAAGATTTGATCATTCATTTCTTGTTTGTGAAATGGAAGCTGAGGGCATATTTGGCCAAGACTTTCTCAAGCAATATGTAGACAGCATTAATTACAAACGGTCATGTCTGGTTATGGGTCAAAATGTTGTACCATTCTGGACTGGTGGTCAAGCAAACCAGGTATGTCGCGTTCAGCTGCAAGAGACTGTCAAACTTTCGCCTTATTCACGGAAAATGGTTTGTGTTGAAATACCGCTCAAAGAACACCCGGCAGCAACTGGTTATGTAGAACCTTCTCTAGAACTTATGGCAAAAAGTGAAATCTGTGTCATGGGTGGCATTGTTAATACCACTTCCGGTACGCTGACGATGAACATTATGGATCATCAAGTATTACATTATACAAACATACAAATCTAGGTACTTGTGAGTCATATTCATTGCTTCAGTTAACAACTCTTCACATAACAATGAACTACCTGAACACCTCTCCGATGTTTCAAAGAAGTTCCACACATATGAGTAAACAAGAACAACAAGGTCTCTCTAATCTTCTCATTAAATATCAGTCAATCTTCTCCAAAAACTCTGAAGATCTGGTAGAGCATGCAATCAATATCGGAAATGCTGCTCCTATAAGGCAAGCACCTAGGCGTCTACCCCTTGGTAAGAGGTCTACCGAAAAAGAAGAAATTGACAAAATTCTTGACCGTGGGGACATCGAGCCTTCAAATAGTGCATGGGCATCTCATATCGTCATGGGACCAAGAATGTTAAAACAACTAGGTTTTGTTTGGACTATCGGCGTCTCAATGACGTAACCATCACGGACGCATACCCCTTGCCACGTGTTGACGACTGTCTAGACGCCCTGGCTGGATCCAAGTATTTTTCAAGCATGGACCTCAATTCCGGGTTTTGGCAGGTGGCAATGAATCCAGGAGATAAGGAGAAGACCGCCCTTGCAACCACATATGGACTCTACCAGTTCACAGTCATGAGCTTCGGGCTTGCTAATGCGCCATCCACATTTGAACGACTAATGGAGAACGTCTTGAGAGGTCTGCAGTGGATAGAATGCTTGGTCTATATGGATGACATCATTGTCCCATCTAGTAGTGTCAGTCAAGGTCTAGCTAGGCTGGAACGGGTCTTCGAAAGATTGCAAAAAGCCAGTTTAAAGTGCAAACCCTCGAAATGTTTATTCTTCCAGAAACGGGTGAAGTTCGTTGGTCACTTGGTCTCCGAAAGCGGTGTCATGACAGATCCTGACAAAATTTCTGCTATAAAATCTTGGCCTGTACCTAAGAATGCCAAAGAAGTTAAATCCTTTTTTTGGCTTAAGCTCCTACTATCGCCGGTTTGTCATAGACTTTGCAAAAATCGCAAGACCACTCCACAAGGCTGCCGATAAAAGCTCAAAATTCGAATGGACTTCCGAATGCTTGCAGTCCTTTGATTTCCTGAAAAATGCTCTGATTACCTCCCCCATTCTTGTTTATCCATTGTCAAAATGCCCTTTCATTCTAGACACAGATGCCTCTGATAAATCCACTGGAGCAGTGCTGTCACAAATTCAGGATGGCAAGGAAGTTGTCATTGCTTACTACAGTAAAAGCTTGAATCAGCATGAGCAAAACTACTGCGTCACCCGAAAGGAATTATTGGCAGTTGTACACGCACTCAATGCCTTTCATCATTATCTGTATGGCCAGCCTGTTACACTTCGAACCGATAATGGAGCTGTTTCTTGGATGAGGAATCTAAAACAACCGACAGGACAGGTCGCCAGATGGTTGGAGGTTCTAGGAACATATGACTTAAATGTAACACACCGGTCTGGATTAAGTCATAGAAATGCAGACGCACTATTTTGAGCACCTTGCTCGAAGTGTTTAAAACAGCAAAGTGGCAACGAACCCATGACTACAGCTGTGGAAGATGAGGATGTCCGAGTCGTTACAAGATCACAAGCTGCATGCACTTCATCTCGTAAGCCTTCAATGGCTGTGCCATCAGACTGGTCCATTTCAAACATTGGCCGTGAGCAGAGTGACCCTTCATTGAATTGTATCATGCAATCTCTTGATCAATCATCACGTCCAACTTGGCAAGATGTCAACAGCCATATTTCTGTTTCAAAAACATTATGGCGCATGTGGGAACGCCCCTTGTTGGAGAATGGTATCTTGTACAGGACATGGTACGATGACAGTGACCATTCACACAAACAGATAGTTGTCCCCGAGAGCCAGCGGTCTGAGGTTTTCCGATATTTTCATGACATTCCTTCGGCTGCCTATCTTGACAAAACCCTGGCCAAGGTTCAACATATATTTTACTGGCCAGGCATGAAGGCAGATATCGAAAGTCTCTGTTCAAAATGTGATGCTTGTTCAGCTCGTAAGCCCTCTAAACCTCCTAAATCCCCCCTTGGTGAATCCAAAGTTTATGCTGCTATGGAAAGGTGCGCAGTTGACATGTACGGCCCTCTTCCAAAATCAACTTCTGGTAATTCATACATTCTTGTCAATTGTGGTTGTTTCACTCAATGGACAGAAGCCATTGCAGTGCCTAATCAGGAAGCCGCAACGGCAGTGAAGGCCTATGTAAACAAGTATGTTTCCCGATTTCGTGTGCCGCTAACATTGCACTCTGATCTCGGAAGTAATTTCACATCAAAACTGTTGCAGACATGTGTGACTTGTTACACAAATATACCATACTAAATCCACCCCTCAGCACCCGCAATCCAATGGTGTAGTCGAAAGGTTAACCGCACGCTTGGAACCATGCTGACCATGTATTGTGAAACAAATCAGCGAAATTGGGATCAGCTTTTGCCCCAAGTCATGATGGCATATCGTTCATCAATTAATGCTAGCACATGCGTGACACCCAACAAGATGGTTTGCGGGAGAGATGTTGTCCTACCTCTGCAGGCATGCATCGGTCTTCCGCCTCAGACTAACACCCACTTAAGCACTGAGTCCTATACATCTTACATACAGTCCCTTCGGCAAGAACTTGAAACCATTCACTTGTCAGCTCAAAAGGTTCTTAAGACTAAGGCACAGTATAGGAAACGACACTATGATCGATATGCAAAACGACGCCCCTTTTCCCCAGGTGAAGCAGTTTGGGTTTATAATACTACAAAACGTCCTGGAATATGCAGTAAGCTTGCACCACGATGGAAAGGCCCTTTCCTTGTGATGAAGAAGATTGATGATCTCGTCTACCTGGTGAAACAGTCTGTCAAGTGCCCATGGAAAGTCATTCATGTAGACAGACTCAACCGATACAATGGATCACATATTCCAACGTGGTTCAGCAAGGCCACCATGCCTAGAACAAACTAAGCCATAATTAGAGAAAACACATGTGCACAATTATATTGCAACTTAGTGTACTTAATCACAGTCTATCAATATCACAGTCTATAAATATCAGTCCATCAATAGCACAGTATATATATATCACAGTCTATAAATATCACATTCAATAATTATCACAGTATACCCTTATCACAGTTTTTTTTATATACATGGCACTAAGGTCTCTGCAAGTAAATAAGTTACAGACATGCAGTACTTGCACGAAGCAATAAAGGAATTCTAAAAGTTTAATGTTTCCACATTAACGGTCAGAATTTACCATCGAGAAAATAACATTGCAGAATGGTTGGTTAAGAATTTGTCTGCATTTTACACGCGAAGGAGAATGTAACGTATAGCGGATTTGGAGTTAGGCATGCATGCATCGATTGTCAACGGAGATTTCCAAGTGGGTAATGAAGGCGGATTGATCTTCCTCCAGCGATTTACTCAGCGCGTTCGACGTATTACGTCTGTATAGGCACTCCGCATGAGATACGCATATATTAACACAAACACAGCCGCCAGCCATAATGAATTACTAGTAACTAAACAGCGTGCAACATTTTTAGTGCATTTTTTTTTTCAGTAGCACTGGAAACGTTCGCCTGTGAAAGGTGCCCGGCAAATTTATATGCAAAAGGGACCTGACCAACCACATGATAAAAAGGTGAGGCACTCCAACCTGGCCGTGATCTGCCCCTGGTGTATCAGTGGGGCGACCCCAAGAGAATTTCGACACACCCAAGATTTCACAAGACACGCCAAAAGCCAACACCCACACATCCACCAACAACTCCCACCTAAGACACGTTCAACTGGAAACTGCTATTACTTCGCACGAGATCCACCAGCCTATCACCAGCAACACATCAACATCACCAAACCAGACTCCGAAGAGGCGATAGCTGCCAAGACAGCCATGATCAAGTGGGCAACAGGCAGAGTGCCAGGAGCATCGTCCTGGATGGAGGCCTGGGAAACATCAACAAAGACACCAGCACCACAACCATCCTCACCCTCCACGCAACACAAACGACATCATGACAACACCACAATCCATTCAGTCACCATGGCATCCGGCAACACCAGGATTATATTTTCTTCCAACAAGCTCTACAAGACTCCGCATTAACTCACCATACAGTATTCACCACACTTCTGAGGCATATGCAGGACACCGACTCCAATTTCCACGCGCCAACTTCAAATTGGAAAAAATTCATCATGAACCACACCTGATCACACAGCAAATCTCCAGCGTCCTTGGGTTTGAGCCGAGTCACCTAAGCACTCTGTGGGTACATGAGGACCCGCTATTCATTCCCACCAAAGCGTCCAAACGTCCCAAGTTCCATCACATAGAACGACCCGCTTCTCCAGATTCAGAATCATTAAGATCGCCCTCCCCTTGCTCAATTGGATCACCCCCACACACAGAACTTCCCAGTCAACCCAGCTCACCCTCTTTAGAAGTACAAGGACCAACATCTTCTTTCAACAGCAGCCAACGACTACAACATCCACCGCCTGTAAATGCAACTACCACACCTTCAATGACGACCACCACTAGTTCATCGATGCCGACTTTTTTGGATATGCCCACTATCACCACTTGCAATGAAGACACACCTATGACACCAGCTCCCGCCACTACCCGTACTTCCCCTCCTGCAACTACCACGAACGACCACACCCACCAAATCCCTCGAGATGAGTTACCTGCAATATCCAGCACTCCACCAAACACCTCACCACCACCTGCATTTCCTGACCTCCCATATCACCAAATCCCTACAGATGAGTCACTATCAAGATCCAGCCCTCCACCAACCATCATCCCACCACCACCTGCATTTCGCGACCGCCCAGATCCCGTCTTCCACCAGAGTCCAGCACTAGTTGTTCAATCCCCAACATACGACCCAGTATCACCACCATCCGTCCAGACCTACAGGGATACGCCATCTTACCATCCTGAGCAGTACCATCCTACTATGGTCATGTTCAATACTTATCCAGATTACAATCCGACACCTCTTGCCCGTCTTCCTGATGACCCACAGAAGGCTGCCATCCAACTAATTCGCCTTGGGGCTATGCCCCTTCTTCCTCCCGCCCGCCGAGAATGGTCCGCCGTCCCAGAAGAATCCATCAAGATCTCCGACAATCTTCAATGGCCACCAAAGAACTGGTCTTCATTCACCCCTGATCAAAAAGCACTGGCTGCGGAGTTTGCCGCAAATATCATCGAGCAGAGGTCTGGATTCCATCCTATAGACAGGAGTTTCCTTCTCATCAAATACAACTTCCTAGTCCTTCAAGGCACAACCATAACTCACATGACCAACAAAACTAAGGCGATGGCGTTCAACTACGAGGTGGTCCGGGGCATTGCCTTAAAAAGAGATCTATCTTCAGAGACCGAGTAACTCAACATCATAAGGGCGTTCAAACCGAACTCAGAATCAACACCGATAGCTTCAATTGCGCATGTACCCCTCAGAATCAACACAGACCGATCACCACCTGAAAGAAAGAATCAAAATTAGAAAGAACTTCAGTTCAAAACCAATTCTAATGTAAAGATATTTAATAGGAACATTATCATTGATGCTTTATTTCAACTTTCCAAGCGAAACCCAGGGAAACCAGGATCTACGGCCAGGAAGCTCGGCAACATGAAAATATACAAAGTGAAACTTTTTCAAATATATAACAATAAGCATTTTTGTGTAAGTATGTGAAAGATTAAATGAAATATTTTTATATCTATTCCAAAAAGTGTTAACCTATAATGGACTGTGATACTTATTCATTAAAATAACATACATAATGGACTGTGCTGTGATATATATATATATGTAAGTTGAAATGTAAGGAAGTGAAAATGGACTGTTTATTCTGTTGTATAAGAAAAGTGAAGAAATGAATGAATTGATTAACTTTAAATGAAACAGAACAACCAAATGGACATTGATGTGGATGTAAAGTGTATTATTATAAAAGTGAATATATGCAATGAACATTGTTAGTCTATCTTAACATTTATAAGTGTTGCATACAATGAAAACCCAGGGACATTAAAACAACAGTGATTCATTCCATTACAGCCTTTGCTCTAAATAGTTGCTATTAAGTTGATATATTTCATATTGTATATAGGTTTTAATTATAATGTTTGTTTGATGTGTTTAACAAACTGTTACTGTATTCATCCCATATTTGGGGATTTGCATTAAAGCAGTAAAGCATTCAGACATACATTTTATTGTATATGTTATTATGCTATTAAGTTTATATTTTAAGGTGGGGGAAATGTAACAGCCTATAGGACGGAAAATGTCACGTCCGAATTACTACTCCACTTTTGATTTTTGTACACATACATAATCAAGATTATATTTTCACGCAAACAATTCCATGAATGAGATGCTATGATGAATCCAGCATTTGTTTTGCGTTCATTTTGTTACTGCCATTGTGACATTGAAGCATCGCGTAGTTACATATTTCTTCGGTACAAATGTTACTAAAGTATTTAATTGTTTATTGTTTATTGAAGTTATGTGTCTAAATATTGCATTTATAACTTGTAACAATAATCAGAAGTAATTATTCCCTGTATTTTATCCCGTTTATGTCGGGCCTATTTTCTGCTGTTTCGCGTAGTGCTGAAACCAAGCTGGAGTGATGAACTTTGTTATTTTATTAGAATGTCTTCATTATCAAGGCTAAATAGGATGAAGCAGTTATTCCTTTTACATGTATAGATATGAAACAGTTGGATTGTATAACTTGTTCGTATCGTATAAATCATATTATGTTTTTATGTTTGCAAATGACAGAATAACACTGTTGATACTGGAAGTGCTTGCTCGATTCTGAATCGTTAAAAGTCAGATCCACCATCCGGCTCCAGCATCCGTTGCTATAAAAGGCGCGCAGAACCAGCCGAGATCATCATTCGATCATTCCAAAATCTTAATAAACATCATGAACTTTCAGACCAACACTCAAAAAGGTAAATAATTCGAATACAGCAGCGGTTACACGCCACCATCAAGTTTAACACATGAAACAGAAATACTTATAGACTTCTAATGAATATCTTTTAATAAAAGTAAACAATTTTATAGTTCAGTTTATTATACGGATCATTGTTCGGCTGTGTCTGTGGCGCGTATTTATACGAGTTAAAAGTTACTGTTTTTATGACAAATAAATAACATTTAAAAACCCTGAAAGCTCGCCTCGTTCTTCTTTTAACCAACCCCAACAACGAATAGTTATAGATCAAAGACTTAAAGAGAGATCTACAAAAAGCACAGAGAGTGCTTACAATTTTGGCGTCAGAAGTGCAGATATAATTTCTATATTATAACAAGAGTGATCACAACCGCGCTTGAATTTATATCTTCGTACCGTCCATATAACTACATCTACATGTACACGTATCTAGATACATAACATAATGGCATCCCCAGATCCTGATATTTCGTCTGATACACAGTCTTCAGAAACAGAAACTATTGACAAAGTGGGCAGTAACGATTCGACGCCGTCACCTCACTATGATTCATCGGCAGACGACCGACGACACGTCCACTTCAGAGAGAGCACTGATTCTCGCCATGTGCATCTACGTGGTCAGTTTATGGTTTCTGACCGTACTAACAATAGCCACAAACAATCACACTTCAGCCAATGTGATTATCCATCACAGTACCCTAGCAGAATAAATAACGCAGTCACAATTAAACCCGGCACATAAGACGGAACTTCCAGTTTCGAGCAAATACATTTCGCATTTTCGAGATTGCGCCGAATTGTCTGTATGGGATGCACGGACGCGTGTCCTGATGATTGCCGCGAGTTTACGAGGCGCTGCGCGGAACTTCTATATGAGCCTAACCGACACTGAGCGTCGCGACTATAGAGCACTAACGTCAAGGTTGTCGGAACGATTCGGTAGCAGTAGCAAGCACCAATGTTTATGGTTAAAAAAACAAACTGGAAAACCGCCGCCGCGTTGAAGGGGAATCGATTGCCTCCCTTGCCGACGACTTAAGACAGCTTTCGCAAAAAGCATATTCCGACCTCGACCACCGTTCACAAGAAAAACTGGCCCTTAATCAGTTGTATAAGTTAGTGTCGACCGAGATGAGATGCCGCTGCATGGATCATGACTGCATCACTATAAACGAAGCCGTGCCCGTCATTGAACGTTACGAGTCGATATTAGATAACTCAGTCTCAAATGTAAGATCAGTTGAAAGTCTGGACCTAGAAAGCACCCTAAAGCGCATCGAGTCGCGCTTGACAAAGATCGAGTCGCTCTCTAACGGGCGTTTCACCGAGACCGCGACGTCAAGACAGTCTAGCAGACTGTGTTTCAGCTGCAATTCACATGACCATTTATGGACATCGTGTCCACGCAACACAAATCCGTGCCCGCGGCGAAATTTCAGAAATGCACCAGGAGACAACTTGCAAGGCACACAACAAACACACAAAGCACAGACTTCACTGTTCAAACTGCGCGCATTAATGACGCAAGACGCAACAACCATGTCCAGGAAAACTTGCGCTGGCTCTGAGGGCCAAGAGTCAGCAACAATGCCCACACATCGGCCTACATTAGAAAATACTTGTGCCTATTACGAAGTCCACTCAGCAAGATCGGGGTCACATTTCAATAAAAACGATAATGGCTTTTACGTAACATGTTATATCGGATCCGTTTCAGTAAACCTTCTCATTGACTCTGGAGCAACCACATCTTTGATTTCTGACCAAGCTTTGCAACAAATAGCTCTTAAATATCCTTATCAACTTCGTCCTATCTCCAAGGTTCTTAAAACGGTTAATGGAAAGCCAATGGCAGTCAGTGGAAGCGTCGACCTTATATTCCGAATGGCCAGTGAAAGATTTGATCATTCATTTCTTGTTTGTGAAATGGAAGCTGAGGGCATATTTGGCCAAGACTTTCTCAAGCAATATGTAGACAGCATTAATTACAAACGGTCATGTCTGGTTATGGGTCAAAATGTTGTACCATTCTGGACTGGTGGTCAAGCAAACCAGGTATGTCGCGTTCAGCTGCAAGAGACTGTCAAACTTTCGCCTTATTCACGGAAAATGGTTTGTGTTGAAATACCGCTCAAAGAACACCCGGCAGCAACTGGTTATGTAGAACCTTCTCTAGAACTTATGGCAAAAAGTGAAATCTGTGTCATGGGTGGCATTGTTAATACCACTTCCGGTACGCTGACGATGAACATTATGGATCATCAAGTATTACATTATACAAACATACAAATCTAGGTACTTGTGAGTCATATTCATTGCTTCAGTTAACAACTCTTCACATAACAATGAACTACCTGAACACCTCTCCGATGTTTCAAAGAAGTTCCACACATATGAGTAAACAAGAACAACAAGGTCTCTCTAATCTTCTCATTAAATATCAGTCAATCTTCTCCAAAAACTCTGAAGATCTGGTAGAGCATGCAATCAATATCGGAAATGCTGCTCCTATAAGGCAAGCACCTAGGCGTCTACCCCTTGGTAAGAGGTCTACGAAAAAGAAGAAATTGACAAAATTCTTGACCGTGGGGACATCGAGCCTTCAAATAGTGCATGGGCATCTCATATCGTCATGGGACCAAGAATGTTAAAACAACTAGGTTTTGTTTGGACTATCGGCGTCTCAATGACGTAACCATCACGGACGCATACCCCTTGCCACGTGTTGACGACTGTCTAGACGCCCTGGCTGGATCCAAGTATTTTTCAAGCATGGACCTCAATTCCGGGTTTTGGCAGGTGGCAATGAATCCAGGAGATAAGGAGAAGACCGCCCTTGCAACCACATATGGACTCTACCAGTTCACAGTCATGAGCTTCGGGCTTGCTAATGCGCCATCCACATTTGAACGACTAATGGAGAACGTCTTGAGAGGTCTGCAGTGGATAGAATGCTTGGTCTATATGGATGACATCATTGTCCCATCTAGTAGTGTCAGTCAAGGTCTAGCTAGGCTGGAACGGGTCTTCGAAAGATTGCAAAAAGCCAGTTTAAAGTGCAAACCCTCGAAATGTTTATTCTTCCAGAAACGGGTGAAGTTCGTTGGTCACTTGGTCTCCGAAAGCGGTGTCATGACAGATCCTGACAAAATTTCTGCTATAAAATCTTGGCCTGACCGAAGTAAT
>JAPFQT010000596.1:0-69000 GCA_027627225.1 Congeria kusceri | reverse complement strand
CAAATTTTTTTGTCCGGCTGACGGAGCTCAAAACCTACACTTAACAAAGTAATAAAACAGAATGGCCTTATTGTATTAACGATAAGAATGACATATTTTTGGTCATCAACCATGAATGCAATTATAAAACTCACAAACCGAACCAACAATTCATCTGGATCTATCAATTTGAAATTTGGGTCATCGTCTGGTTTGTCAATGATATGGGCCGTATGTGACTTGGTCCATCATGAATTGGGCCGTCCTGACTCTAGATCTACACCGCAGAGACTGGTGCATATTTCAACAGGCAAGTTTATGACAATGTAAAGCTAAAAAACTTAAAGTCTTTCCTCAGGTAGCATGTGCAGCTCGAGTTTAAACAAAAATGTTGAATTTGTTTTTGAATGCCTTTAAACCCAGTTACAAGTTAATAATACACATTTTTACCAAAAAAAGACATTTAGTTGATTTTGCTATTACTCAATGAAATTGCCAGAAGAAACTAATTTTTGCCAGTTGAAATATTAGGCACGAAAATTTGGTAACAAAGTTAAATTTGAGCCCTGGAGGTAACTCTATAAAGGATTTTGCTTGAGTGATTTCCCTTTTTTCAACTTTGAAATTTTGCTGCGATTGATCGGTGTAACACCTGACCAGGCAGAACACTAATATGTGGTCCTATTATGACAGCTTGGGTATTGCAATTAACATATGTATCAGTAATGGATTAAACTCTAAATTGATAACAGGCATCCACTTTTACACTTCTAGAATATAGGGGCCGCATCATTCCGCGAAACCATTGATATTTTACGCCGTGTAAAACTGGCAACTTTTTGTTAATTGAATGCCGACTTAAACAGAGGCTGCACATCGGGTTTGCTTATTATTTACTGAAAACAAACTGTTAACTAGTGCACATTACCTGTTTTATACAAAAGTAATTTTTGATAGCAATCAATGCGTTATTTCTTCAAACAGATAATACTTATAAATGGTATTATTTAAACCAGGAACATTATTTATAAAAACTTTCAATTCAGGACATTAACATATCCCTGCATATGGTTATGAAAGAGTACCTACGTACATACGAATGAACGCATTATGTCTGCTGGTGTTTTAATTATTTGTTCGGTAAATATTCATGGTTGTCATAATTCACGCAATGGCGGGAGCTTAAAATGCGCGAAAATTAGACCTCCGCGAAAATTAGTGATTCCACAGTATTTAGCATAAAGTGAAGAATTTCAAATGGTCTGTGGCCGTTGGCTGGGCTCATATACATAGGCTTCCTTTGATTTAGTTTCCGTATCGCACAAATGGTTTGAGCTATACTACTCGCCCGTTCATTGGCATTGGCGTAATGCTCTTGTTAAGGTTTGCGTGCAACAAGTCCATATTTCTGTAACTACTACAGATATTCGATTGAAACTTCACATGTGAGTTTGGGGTCATTATTTGAGGTCACTGACCAAGGCCCATAACTCTGACCTGCAATTTAGCAGAATTATGCCCCTTGTACTTAGAAATTCAGGTTAAAGTATGCTTGCAACAATTCCATATCTCTATAACTACTACAGATATTCAACTGAAACTTCACACATGACTTCAGGGTCATTACGAAAGGTCACTGAACAAGGCCCATAACTCTGACCTGCAATTTAGCAGAGTTATTCCCGTTTTTGTACTTTCAAAACTTTGTAAAATTCAGGTCAAAGTTTGCGTGCAACAACTTCATATCTCAGTATCTGGTACAGATATTCAATTAATGCTTCAAACATGTCTTCAGGGTCATTATATAAGGTCCCTGGCCAAGGCACATAACTGTGACCAGCATTGTAGCCTAATAATTCCCCTTTTTGTAGTGATAAAGGCTAATAACTCTGCCGGGCCCGGCTTGCTCAGCAAGTAGAGCCCTGGACTGTCAATCCGGTGATTGTGAGTTCGAATCCCAGCCCGGCCACATAACTTGTGTGGGGATTGGTCATAAAATTATTTCTATGGCCATTCTCCCCCAACCTCTGATTCAAGTAGGGCAGTTGTCGGTTACTGGCATAAGTATGTACACTTTGTACTGGTAAACCAGCTTAGAGCGGCTAAGCTTGCCCAGGAAAAGTGTCGTTAGGTTAACTGACCGCCGTGATATGACTGAAATACTGTTAAAAACTGCGAAAAATCCAAATAAACAAGACAAACTGACAAAGCGGTTGAATAGTCAAGCGCTGCCCTAAGACATTTCTTGTTAATATATCTTAAAGGGGTTATACTACAGGAGATAAATATGCCGGTATTGTGTCAGTGTTTGAGCATTTCTTTTTGTCGTTTATTGAATTCACCAGTGTTTCGAGTAATCTGAATATGCTCTGGGTTTTTTATTGGAAGAAAGTGAATACTTAAAGCAATGTTTATACGGATGATATTGGGTAGCTGTTTTGATGATCCCATATCATATTGTACAGTACTTATGTTTCTGCCTGGTGATTCTAATGGTTCACAGTTCAAAACATCTTATTTGACAATAGGGCAAGATCTTATTAAAAGTGTTGAGTCATTATAATAATAGATGCTTCCACAAATGTCAATCATATTCAAATTAATTCGCAATATTATCCAATCATGACACTTATAAAGCATGTGTTTAGTGGTTAAACTAATTCATACAAATGCATGCAAATGAGCATGACATTTTTGTGGTACTGGTTGTGATTTTGGATGAATGGCAATGACCAAAGCCCAGATTGGTCTATCGTTTTCTGCTTGATTTATTAAGCTGCATGCTTTCGTCAAAATGGCTCATTGATTTTTTATCAAAATTGATTGATATGAGAACACACTTTATTTCATAACGATCGAAGTATAGAGACAGATAAGCATGTTGTAGTGGAGATGTCACATATTCTAGGTCTAAACCATGAGGGTTCAAAAAATAACTCACAAGGAAACAATAATATGTGTAATGTCCAATGTTTATTATTAATACCAGTACTTTAACTCTCCAATGAAATAATTTATTCTAATTATCCACTGATACCCTAGAAATAATTGTTGACAATATAATGTTGCTTACCCAGATCAAGTGTACCCTGCTATATAGTTAGTTAAACAGCTTACTATATAGTAAACAGCTTTCATGGATTTGACTGAATGATTGTTAAAGATTAACTAGTGCAGACAAGGCATGATAGTTGAAGTAAAAAAAGTAAAACATACATCAAATTTCCATCAGAAAAAATTAAGTTCACGTCATGTTTATATTTTCAAGCAGACAAAATTGCTCCTGTTGAATAAAGCATGTCAGCTTGCCAGAAGAAAGTTAACATCGTTCTGTATGTAGATCAAGCCTATGTTTATTTAAACACTCTTTCTTAGAAGAATCAGTGTTTTTCTGCGTAGCTGTCTAAGATCACTTTTGACCTAGATCACTTTTGACCTAGATTTCTTGCAATAAATATGCAGCGGGAAAATTGAATGCCAATATAATTGGGCAAAGTTTCTAATTTTAGGGAATGCAAACTTCAAACAATAGTTTAACGTATACCAATAACTGTTACATACTTTTGGGGATTAAACATTTACATAATTGTTTACATAAAATGAAGTTATAAACATATCCTCACGTATACTCTAGAACTGAGGCTAATTATGAACGTATTTTCTCATTGTATGCCATAAACAGAATGCTATATTTATTCACGTAACGAAATAACTATTTTGTTTAGCCTACATTTATATAAGTGGTACGCTGTATAAATAGCAATTGTGCAATGTTCCCATTCAAAAATTTCATTAACAGAGTTGCCGTTCCATGTAACCGATTGATTCTAGCGAGTTCATCACATTCCAGAAACAGTAGTGTCATTCTAAAAATAGCGCGCGTAGCTAGCAACCGTTGTATACTCCTACATGCATCAATAATAGCGTTCAGAGAATCATAAACCTAAACATTTCAATACATGGGGAATTTATATTTATAAACTTACTGTTAATTTGATTTAAAATTGTGGTTACAATTTATTAACGATTATTTATAATTGCATCTTTCTATCAACTTCTCCAGTAGATGTTATTTAATCTGTAAACAGGTGCTACATTTTCTATACATAAAATGTTATGAAAGAAGATTCGGAATATGTCGAATTGTTATTCGCCTAGCATGAATACACAATTTGCAATACTAATTATACACAGGAACCCTTGATATATCATATTTCTACTGATATAATTTAAAATCGTCATAGTCTAATGAATTTTTATGTTTGCGTTATCAAAAATAAAGTCTTGACATTTCAAAAATCGCTGAATGTTCCCTGACTATTGCTTTTTATTGGGATATACAGTATAAATGCTTATTTGACTTCAAATCGTTATTATATTAGATTAGATAACTAACATGAATGGTATATTACCGGTACTATAAATAACTATATAGACTCGTCTGATACATAATAATTTTAATTCATTCCCGAAATTATTTTCTTACATTGTTAATTTGTTAAAATGGTTTGACAATTCAGATAACAATTATGTTAACCTAAATTATTTTGGTTATTCATATATCACTGGTGGAAACATGGAGCTGTATGATTGGTTTATTCACCGCATAGATATTACTGATAATTTTGTTAAATTTTTAAATTAAAAATTTATCTCAAATTAACTTTTGGGTCCGAGAAGTTTTCTTATATTGTCCGAAAAATTCTGGGGTTTAATAAGTCTCCTAATATTGGTGAGGACCAAAAAATCTGGGATCTGAAAAGTCACGTAACCGATCATCTTGGCCGTCTGTTTATGTAGTTTTTAAATGATATCTCAATATTAATTTCAACGCCGATTGTCTTTTTTAAAGACATTTCCTGTTTGTGTTAACAGTATCTACAACAGAGACTATTTCCTTATGACCAGTAGACACCTCATAAGCATGGATATTACGGGTCTATAGGAGGACAATTCTTAATCAAAAATGATTTCTGGCTAGATGTCTAGTCGGAGTTCTAAGAAATATATCAACTATCAACTATGTTAATTCTGCTCATGCGCTTGTCTATATGAAAGAAAGTATGTGCTTTGTTAAAGATCTGCACCATTATTCAACTAGATCTCTGATACAATTTCTAGGTTTCTGAGAGTTATGATAAAGCTAACACTACATTTTTCAGTGTAGCCATTAATGACTGGAATTCATTACCAGATTCCATAAATGATTAGGCTACACAAATTAATGAATCGTTTCTCAGGCACTTTTTTTTTCAAAAAATCATGAGGGAGGGCACATTTTTTTATTGAAGTATATTTTTTTTCTCTTCTATTGGTACTATGTAATGGTTTATTAAAAGATGTAAATAAGTATGGAATAAAGACAATTTTAAGTTTTAATAAGATAAGCATCCCTTTTAATAAAATTCTGAATATAGATGTATTAATTGTTCATGATGCAAATGGTCATTTCTGCAAGCTGTCTTCAAATTGATATACCATTAGCATTAAAGGACTTCTATTTGTAGAATGTAACTTCGTAATTCATATTTTCATAACTGTCAAAATAGGAGTTATTTTTTAAAGAAATCACCAACAATTTTTGGAAAGGAAAATCAACACCTGTCAATGCAGCTGACACTTTCGTTCGTTTCGTTTGTTTCCATAGGACTTACATTGACACAGATTTTCTTCAAAAAATTATGGGATGCTATTACACAAGCAAAAGCATCTTCAAAACAAAAGTTTAAATCAACAAATAGACAATATTTATAAAGGTTCCCAATCGAATATGTCTTTTTTTGTCTACGTTGAGATTTACACAGTATTTCACAATTTGTGTATATCCAATTTATATAATTATATCAGACTTAAAGAAAGTTACTGGAAATACCGAAATCTCCAAAGAGTTACTCTTCTTCTGCTCTGTAACAATGCGGATTTGTTTAATTTTAAACAGCTTTCCATGGAATCTACTTCAATACATCGTAATTTTAGTATGAATTTTTATTTGGTGTTTATTTGTCCGAAATGTGCTTTTTTATTTACGATAGGCATTTTATACTGTTTTGTTCAAAAGCGCTTGGTATGAATGGAATATACTATAATGTACATGCTGGTTTACTCCAGAGTCATCAACAGTTGTCGCATACAAAAAAAGAAACATAATAAATTACCAAAATGTTAACAATTAATAGATATTAATGTGTAGTTTTTGTATTTTGTTCGATAACATACCCATTAGAAACAATTTCTGCAAAGTTTAATTTTATATTAACATATTTCTGGACTGCTGCTTTGAAACCCGGACGCGATTGTCCAAAAATATCATTTTTTTTGCATGAAATCAGATTTGTAGCGGGCTATAAAAAATGTTACGTCGCTGCCTGAGAAACAGCCTTAAAGGTTAGATAAAATAGATCAATTTAAAACAGCTGTTAAGATTGCAACAAATAACTGAATTGAACGCTGTGATGTAAATGTACTTTTATGTTTATGTAAAAATGCTATTGCCTAGGTTTAACCAAATTGTGTTTACAGAATACGTTACAGGAACATAATAATTTATGAAACTTCCAATTTCCAAAATCTTCAAAATGTTTATCTGTTGTTTTGTTGACTTATATATCCAAGGACCCCATCGGAACTAAGCTTTTAAGCTTTCCAGGGGGCGGATCCAGGATTTCGGGTTGGGGGGGGTGGGGGCGGGCGTAAACTTTTGATCGTGCAGTTATAACCCCTTGATGTTGTGTGTTCATCAAATGCACTTTGTTTTACTGAATGAATGAATAGTTTACCATATTTTGATAGAAAGACATGTTGGTTCGTCTGTATGTCATGCCCCTGTTTTGGCAGTAAATTGCCCTTGTTTGATGTGCCTGTCCACTAAACACATATTTGACATTCAATGTTCGTATATCAGGAACATCTTTATCATATAAAATCCGTGGCTGACCACATTCACACAAACACATCTTGAATTATTATTTATTTACTGAAGTGTATGTCATTAAATAACTCACACGTGCACAGCCATACTCATCAATTGTCTTTAAATGTGCTATGTGCTATGCTATGTTGTTGTTTTTTCATTTAAACAAACTAACTGACAGACAAACATTTTTTACAAAAAATATTGTGAAAGATACTTGAATAATTGCATTTTGAATTAATAAGGCAAGTGATGCCTACTTGGGGCTGACGTATATGATGGGCAATACTTAATCACGTTATAGTATGTCTTTCTTTTGAATGCATAAAACAATATGAACTTTGGTGTGATTGTTAAGGCGAAAAAATATTTGTTTCAGATTACATGACCAAAAAATCAAGGAAGGCATTTATGGATGTTGTCATTTTTATGCTCCCCGAAAAGTTTCGGAGGAGCACATAGTCGCCGCTTTGTCAGTTCGTCCTTCCGTCCATCTGTCCATCCGTCCCATTTTCGTGTCCAGGCTATTTCTCAGCAACTACTTGCGAGAATTCAATGTAATTTTATGGGAAGCTTCATTACGAAGAGGAGGTGTGCATACTACCAGGACGTTCCGCTTCAATGATTTCTAGAGTTATGGGACTTTGAAGATTTCTGAAAAGGTATATAGTACATAATTCTTAACTTTCTTGTCCAGGCCATTTCTCAGCAACTACTGGCTGGAATGCAGCAAAACTTTATAGGAAGCTTCATTTACAAGAGGAGGTGTGCATACGTTCTGCTTCAATTATTTTTCTGAGAGTTATGATACTTTGAAGATTTCTGATATCAGTATGTAATGCACAATTCTTGACTTTCTTGTCTGGGCTATTTCTCAGTAACCTCTGGCTGGAATTCAACAAAACTTTATGGGAAGCTACATTACCAAGAGGAGGTTTGCTTATTACCAGGACATTCTGCTTCAATTGCCAAGAGGATGTGTGCATATTAGCAGGATGTTCTGCTGAAATGATTTTTAGTTCAACTTTTCGTAGAAAAGGCAAGGTTTTCTACTCGCTCCGATGTCTGCGTTGGCGTAGGCATCCCAGCTAGGTTAAAGTTTTGGGGTAAGCTAGTTTCTCAGGAATGGCCTGAGGGATTTCATTCCAACTTTGAACATTTATTCCCCACATTAAAATGAACCTATAGGCCAAGTTTGGTAACTCTAGTTTGAAATTTTTCAAAATTATGGGCGTTTTTACACTTAGAAATTTTACATAAGCTATATGGACAGGTTAAAGTTTTTCGGTAAGCTGGTTTCTCAGGGATGGCTTAAGGGATTTCATTCAAACTTAGAACACTTACTTCCTATATTAAATTGAACTCATAGGCCAATTTTGATAACTCTAGTTTGAAATTTGTCAAAATTATGGGCCTTTTTACACTTAGAAATTTTACAGATAAGCTACATGGACAGGTTAAAGTTTTTTGGGAAGTAAGTTTCTCAACTTTTCGTTTCCACTCTCAAACTCGAGCACGGATTAAGCTTTTGTAATGAAACTGCAAACATAGATGCCTTATAGCGAGACCCCGGTAGGGATTGCATATGGGGTGGGTGGGGTCAAGGTCACTGTTACTAAAAATAGAAAAGTGGTTTCAGCTCAATAACTTGAGAACAAATTGAGATATTTTAATAAAACTTTATACATGGATACCGTATATCAAGACCTCACTTGGGATTGCATATGGGGTTGGTGGGGTCAAGGTCACTGTTACTTTAAATAGTAAACGGTTTCCGCTCAATAACTTAAGAACGCATTGAGTTATTTTAATGAAAATTTATACATACATACCTTATATTGAGACCTTGCTTGGGATGGCATATGGGGTGGGTGGGATCAAGGTCACTGTTACAAAAATAGAAAAACGGTTTCCGCTCAATAACTTGAGAACGCATTGAGATATGTTAATGAAACTTAATACATATATACCTTATATTCCGCTCAATAACTTGAGAACGCGTTGAGATATATTAAGGAAACTTTATACGTAGATACCTTACATCAAGACCTCGCTTGGGATTGCATATGGGGTGGGTGGGGTCACGGTCAAGGTCATTGTTACTAAAAATAGAAAATCGGTTTCCGCTCAATAACTTGAGAACGCATCGAGATATTTTAAAGAAACTACATACATAAATACCTTATGTTGAGACTTCGATTGGGATTGCATATTGGATGGGTGGGTTAAAGGACAAGGTCACCATTACTAAAAATAGACAAACAGTTTCCGCTCAATAACTTGAGAACGCATCGAGATATTTTAAAGAAACTACATACATAAATACCTTATGTTGAGACCTCGCTTGGGATTGCATATTGGATGGGTGGGTTAAAGGACAAGGTCACCATTACTAAAAATAGAAAAACGGTTTCTGCTCAATAACTTGAGAATGCATCGAGATATTTTAATGAAACTTCATACATAGATACCTTATGTTCAGATCTCGCTTGCATATAATTATTATCTTTTCATTCAATGTTGATTAAACTTGCACAGTTTGTATATGGCCATAAGATCTCAGCTGGGTGCAATGATGGGCCAGATAGAATCAGGAAAACCATAGTTATTGCCCTTTTTACGATAAGATATTCAGCATCTGTGGTTATTTTGCATAAAGGAATGTCAATTAAACGCCATAAAATTTCAAATCAATGTAACTAACACTAGATCCGAATGGCATACAATACTCAAATACTAAATAATACTAGCAGTTCACGCCTCATACCATTCAGTGTTTTTTTTAACCTTTGGGGGAAAGGTGGTGGGGCCCTTCAGACGGGGAATTTTACGACGAAGGGGAATTTCTTTATGCAGAAAAGCATTTAAACATTTGTACATTCATCTTTGTTATAAAACATTAATCAATTGTTTTGCTACAAATGATAATGTAGATTATGCACAAACTTAGTTTGTTAAAAAAATAGCTGGGATTGTTTACAAAAATTCCTCTATCTTAGTCCATTATATGACACTGAAACGCAAGTGTGAATGTACTTGTGGAAAATGGGCGGAGTATAGATAAATATAGTTCTCATTCATTACCTTGAAAAATACAGACGAATTATATAGAGGAACGTGTTAGAATCTAAATAATTGACGGGTTAGTGCTAATTCTTGTGGTTATAACCAACAGTTTGTCGTTCCGATGCTTGTTATCAAACCACACGGGCTGTTGCCCTCATGGTTTAATTCCTACGCATCGGAACTCCAAACCGTTGGTTATTACTGTAATAGCCAACGCTTACCCGTCAATTATTTCTTAATTATACATCATTGCATAACATCAAATTTATTGCTTTTTAACATGTCAAATGCAATGTCATATCATTTCAATAGGGTTGTGCATTATACAAAAGCTGTCATTTTGTGCTAACTGTTAGGCCATTCTGTTTTTAGCTCACCCGAGCACAACGTGCTCATGGTGAGCTTTTAGGATCGCCTTTTGTTCGTCGTAGGGCGTCGTGTGTTGTGCGTCGTTTTTCAATATTTTCATTCAAAGAACATCTCCTCCAAAACTGCTGGGCATATTTTCACCAAACTTCACAGGAATGATGCTTGGGTGCCCTCTTTGAAAATTGTTCAAATCGTTCCGGTCCGCTGCATATGTAGGTCACCAGAGCTAAAAATAGATTTAAAAACTGAAAACTTTAAAAATCTTCCCTGAGACCACAAGGCTTGGAGCTTTCATATTTGATATGTGACATCCTCTAGTGGTCCTCTACAAAGATTGTTCAAATGATGCCCCTGTGGTCAAAACTGGCCACGCCCCGGGGGTCACATGGTTTATATAGACTTGTATAGCAAAATGACTAAAAAATTCTTCTTCTCTGAAACCGCAAGGCCTAGAGGTTTCATATTTGGTATGTAACATTATATAGTGGTCCTCGACAAATGTTGTTCAAATGATGCCCCCAGGGTCAAAACTGGTCACACCCCGGGGTCACATGGTTCAAATAGACGTGAATAGCAAAATGACTTCAAAAATCTCTCAAACCGCAAGGCCCAGAGGTTTCATATTTGGTATGTAACATTGTATAGTGGTCCTCTACAAAGATTGTTCAAATGATGCCCCTGGGGTCAAAACTGGCCACACTCTGGCGGTCACATGGTCTATATAGACTTAAATAGCAAAATTACTGTAAAAAATGTATTCTCTGAAACCGCAAGGCCAAGTGGTTTCATATTTGGTATGTAACATTGTATAGTGGTCCTCTACAAAGATTGTTCAAATGATGCCCCTGGGGTCAAAACTTGCCACACCCAGGGGCTCACATGGTTTATATAGACTTGAATAGCAAAATGACTTTAAAAATCTTCCCTGAAAGCGCAAGGCCCAGAGGTTTCATATTTGGTATGTAACATTGTATAGTGGTCCTCTACAAAGATTGTTCAAGTGATGACCCTGGGGTCAAAACTGGCCACACACCCGGTGTCACATGGTTTATATATACTTAAATAGCAAAATGACTTTAAGAATCTTCTTCTTTGAAACTTCAAGGCTTAGAGGTTTTATATTTGGAATGTAACATTGTGTATTGTTCCTCTACAAAGATTGTTCAAATGATGCCCCTGGGGTCAAAGCTGGGCACACCCCGAGGGTGACATGGTTTATATAGACATGAATAGCAAAATGACTTTAAAAATCTTCTTTGAAACCCCAAGGCCCAGAGGTTTATATTTGGTATGAAACATTGTATAGTAGCCCTCTACAAAGATTGTTCAAATGATACCCCAGGGGTCAGAACTGGCCACATCCTGTGGCTCACATGGTTTATATAGACTTGAATTGCAAAATTACTTTTAAAATCTTCTCCTCTGAAACCGCAAGGCCCAGAGGTGTTATATTTGGTATGTAACATTATATAGTGGTCCTCTATAAAGAATGTTCAAATGATACCCCTGGGGTCAAAACTGGGGTCACAATGTTTATATAGACTTAAATTGCAAAATGACTTCAAAAATCTTCCTCTTGAAACTGCAAGGCCCGGAGGTTTCATATTTGGTATGTAATGTTTTATTGTGGTCCTCTACAAAGATTGTTCAAATGATGCCCATGGGGTCAAAACTGGCCACCTCCCGGGGCTCACATGGTTTATATAGACGTAAATGACTAAATTATTTCAGAATTCTTCTCTGAAACCACAAGGCTCAAAGGCTTCTTATTTGGCTATAGCATTATATTGAGAGCTCGATTTGGATTGCATATGGGATGGGTGGGGGTCACTGTTGCTAAAAATAGAAAAACGGTTTCCGTTCAATAACTTTAGAACGCAGTGGGATATTTTTATGAAACTTAATACATAGATACCTTTTATAGACACCTCGCATAGGATTGCATATGGAGTGGGAGGGGTCATGGTCACTGTTACTAAAAATAGAAAAACGGTTTCCGCTAAATATCTTGAGAATCCATTGAGATATTTTAATGAAACTTAATACATAAATACATTATATTGAGGCATTGATTGGGATTGCATATATGGTGGGTGGGGTCAAGGTCACCATTATTAAAAATAGAAAAGTGGTTTCAGCTAAATATCTTTAGAATACATAGAGCTATTTTAATGAAACTTAATACATAAGTACCTTATATCGAGACATTGCTTGGGCTTGCTTATGGGGTGGACGGGGTCAAGGACATTATTACTGAAAATAGAAAAATGGTTTCCGCTCAATAACTTGAGAACACATTGCGATATTTTAATGAATCTTAATGCACATATCTTATATCGAGACCTCACTTGGGTTTTCTTATGGAGTGGGTGGGGTCAAGGTCACTGTTATTAAAAGTAGAAAAACGGTTTACGCTCAATAACTTAAGAACACATTGAGATAATTTAATGATACTTCATATGTAGATACCTTATATCGAGACCTTGCTTTACGTATGTGGTGGGTGCGGTCAAGGTCAAGGTCACTGTTACTAAAAATAGAAAAACACTTTTTGCTCAATAGCTTGTGAACGTATTGAGATATTTAAAAAAAACTTAATACATAGATCAGGGTTCGCACAGACCTTGAAAAGTGCTTAAAAATAAAGGTTTACCTTGAAAAGTGCTTAAAAAAGATCGTGAGTGCTTAAAAGTGCTTATTTTCAACCATAGCCTTGAAAAATGCTTAGAAAGTGCTTGAATTAGGCTCGAAAAGTGCTTGAAAATGAAATGATCACAAAAGTGTTGAAAACAGATTCTTTCCAAGCTTTTAGCTAATTTCTCATGATATTAGATCACATTCATCGCTCCCCCTATCTAAGGAGATACCCAATGTTTGTGTTGTATGGTGTTTGCGGTACTGGTTTTGACGGGAATTACTGACTCGCTACAACAACAACTTTCTACACTCTTCAAGGACAAACAATAAAAACACAAAATGCCTGCAAATAAATGTTTATCAAAAGACTTGGGTGAATAAGTATCCTTGGGTGATAGAAGTTTCAAAGACCACGGCAAGGTGCAAACAATGCCAAAAAAATATTGAAATTGCCAGCATGGGCGAATCGGCTCTCAAGAGCCACCAAAACAGCGAAAACACAAGAGAAATTCTGGTAAGTTAAAACGAATGCAATAGTTTACACAGCAAAATATGCACATGCAAATAAATAAAAGCGTGTTTAAAATTACATACACACAAGCGTTCGCTATGTTTCACGTTTTCAATGGTGTTAACTTTAATTTCAAAACGAGGCTGAACTTTGGTTACGAATGGGAAGAGGTCTGTGTTTCATATAATTTATGAACATTATCGTACTGTTTATCATCAATTATGACAAATTTTAGCATGACTAATGGACAGACAGTTGTTATATCAACAAATTCATATAATTGGATGGAGGATTGAGCTGTTGTAATCTGCAAGTAAAATGTTGTATTTATATTGTATATATTTTCGCAACCCTACAAAACTGTCAACTATTTGACGTCATACATAAAATTTGCAAAGAAAATTGATGAGACAGAATTGAAACTGAAAGCTGTTTAAGATGTACTAGCATTGTGCTATCATATTAAGAGGTCATGTTGAACACTGTTTCTGTATTCCACATTTCATTAAAGTTGTGATGTTGAATATTGTTTTAATACCAGTATTTGTCCAGTCATGTAAGTGTTCATGATGAAAACTGTTTTCATGTAAGTGTTGATCTATTATATAAGTTTTCATGTTGGAAACTGTTAATGTCAATATTTGGCCTATCAGAGATTACGTGGTTATGTTGAAAACTGTTAAATGTAGCATTTGTCAAATTATTTAAGTGAACACTAAAAACTTGTCTAGTCATACTTTAAACTGATTTTGTGTAAGCATTTGTCTTATAAATATCTTATGAACCGTAGCATTGTTGATAAAATGTCTTATGTTGGCTACACATATTGAGTTGCTTTGTATGTACAAATATATCTTCATAAGAATTGTCATAAAATGTACCCAAAGAAATTGTTCTAATTTCAAAGCGACAAAGAGAAATAGTGCTTGAATTTCACTTTTTGACCTTGAAAAGTGCTTAAAAAGTGCTTGAATTTTGTTTGGAAATGTTTGTATGAACCCTGTAGATATCAGGTGAGAGACCTAGGGCCACGGTGGCCCTCTTGTTATATTTTGTTAAGTGTCAACCTCATATTGTAAAGCTTTGCTACTTATTCACAAAAAACACAAACTTGTTTTGAAAAAACAAACTAATTTTTTTGATAATAGAAAATGGAATAGTTTTGTACTTTAATAACAGAAAGAGCATATGAAACATTTAATACTACTGACTTGTTTAAAGACTATTAATTAAGGGATTATTAAAATATAACACAAAACTTTTCAACAGTTGAGTTAACAGAAATTTAGCATAATAACAAAACATAAATACACATAGTTTTATGTAAGAGTACATGTATGCAATACAAAAAGGTGTAAGTTTTATATAAGATTACATGTATGCAATACAAAATGGTGTAGATTATATACAAGTATTGTCAATATGAGGCACTTCGTCAATATTATAATACATTAATTGCAGAGGTACTTTCTGAGATCAAAGTTCATAAATTCACATGAGCATTTTTTCAAAGATGACCCCCATTCAGTTTCGACAGAATCTTAGTTTGTTGTTACTTTTTCACATTGTATGTATGTGTGTGCCGGGTGGCACCGCTTTGCCAGCATTGTATGTTGTGTTCAAATAAACCTGCAGTGATTATGGTTAGTCCTTTCAAGACTCCTTGCCATCTTTAACTGTTACACCAGTAAGGAAGAAAGTATTGCTTGCCAGATGTCATTCAATCCTGTGGAATTGTTCACTATTGACTTTCTTGATATCACAGGGCAAATGTTAGCTATTTGGTCTTTCATTAACTCAAAGTGAGTAACTTTCTATGCAGCCATGCGTCGACTAGTCTGTGGAACGTCCTCTCCATTGTCGGTGAAACCATGCATAGGGTTTGTGCTAACCATATTGTCCATCTAACCCTTGACTAAGACAAGTTGTGTCCAAGGAGAGTGTACTGTAGCCTTTTTGTAGGTTTTGAAGCCATGACTCAAACGATCTCATAGAGTACTTTAATTCTGAGTGATACGCCACTGCTTAGGGGCTCGTTGAGTAGCCATTGAGATACTGATTGATTTGGTGGTTTATATATCAAAGAAAGATGCAAAGTTTCAACACTAAAAGAGCTTCTTGACAAGAACCGTCTCGTCGTTCGCAGGCTGAGAAAAGTTCATTTCCGAACATGTATGGTATTATTGCCGTTTATACTGATTTTCGAGTCTTGAATATGCGTGGTTGATTTGTTAATGCCACTGCCACACACCAGTAAGGTAGGAAAGCTCCTACAAACTTTGTAAAAATGTGTTTTATTGACAAAACTTTACAGTGGCAATGATGGAACAAAGGATGACAACTATTGTAAACAAAGGGTTAAACAACACCAATACTATTGGCACTGTCTTTTGTCTACTAAAATGTCATATGAAATATCCTAAAAACAAGAAAAAGCCCAATCGTGGTGGTAGCAAAAGTAATAAAAAATAATCAGTGATCAGAGTTACTTGATGCTCGTTCTTTAGCGCTTTTAAATCTTATCAAAATGTTTTTTTTCCGGCTGATGGAGCTTAAAACTTACGCGCACACGGACGCTTAACAAAGTAATTAAACAGAATGGTCTTATTCCCTTGTTGAATTTGCCATAAGTATTCCATACCTGTTACCAATGGGTCTGCTATATTGTTTGGATGTTGCACCTACTAATTTATTACTAGTGTAGTGGGAATTTATCATAAATAAGCCGATTTTTCACAACATTTGATTGGATATTCAGGAGCGTCAAAAGTTCTGTTTAAAAGCAATGCCAAAGAATGGACTTGGATTCTCTATTTTCATTTAATCTTGACTAAACATGCACGACTTATCTATGACCATAAGATCTGAATTAAATTAAAACTAATTTATTGCCCAGATTGGTTTACAAACACCAAAGTTTCTGCCCCTTATTTGTGAAAAAATGCAAACAAGAAATGTCTTAAAAAAAGACAATCGGCGTTGAAATTAATGTTGAGATGTTATTTAAAGATTACCTAAACAGACGGCCAAGATGATCGGTTAAGTGACTTCTCAGATCCCAGATTTTTTGGTCCCCACCAATATTAGGGGACTTATTGGACCCCAGATTTTTCAGACACTATCAGAAAACTTCTCAGACCCAAAAGTTAATTTGAGATAAATTTATGTATTTAAAAATTAAATAGAATTATAATTAATATCTATGCCGTGAATAAACCAATCATACAACTCCATGTTTCCACCAGTGATATATGAATAACCAAAATAATTTATGTTAACATAATTGTTATCTGAATTTGTCAAGCCAATTTAACAAATTAACAATGTGAGAAAATAATTTCGGGAAAATTATTATGTATCAGACGAGTCTATATAGTTATTTATAGTACCGGTAATATACCATTCATGTTAGTTATCTAATATAATAACGATTTGAAGTCAAATAAGCATTTATACTGTATATCCCAATAAAAAGCAATATTCAGGGAACGTTCAGCGATTTTTGAAATGTTAAGACTTTATTGTTAGATAATGCAAACATAAAAAATCATTAGACTATGACTATTTTAAATTATATCAGTAGAAATATTGTATATCAAGGGTTCGTGTGTATAATTAGTATTGCAAATTGTGTATTCATGCTACGCGAATAACAATTCGACATATTCCGAATCTTCTTTCATAACATTTTATATATGGAAAATGTAGCATCTTTTTACAGATTAAATAACATCTACTGGAGAAGTTGATAGAAAGATGCAATTATAAATAATCGTTAATAAATCGTATAACCACAATTTTAAATCAAATTAACATAATATAATTCTATTATTTATACATGTACGGGTATATTAACACAGCTATACAGCCATTGCTAGCTACGCGCGCTATTTTTAGAATGCCAATACTTTTTGTGGAATGCGATGAACTCGCTATAATCAATGGCTACTTGGAACGACGACTATGTGAGTGAGATTTATGCATGGGAACATTGCACAATTGCTATTTTTAGAGCGTAACGCTTATGTAAATGTACGCTAAACAAAATAGCTTTTTCGTTACCTGAATGAATATATCATTCTGTTTATGGCATACAATGAGAAAATACGTTCATAATTAGCCTCAGTTCTAGAGTATACGTGAGGGTATGTTTATAACTTCATTTTAACCGCTTATGTAAACAATTATGTAAATTTGTATTCCCCAAAAGTATGCAACAGTCATTGGTATACGTTAAACAATTGTTTGAAGTTTGCATTCCTAGAACTAGAAAATTTGCCCAATTCTATTGGCATTCAATTTTCCCGCTGCATAATTATCGCAAGAAAATCTGGGTCAAAAGTGATCTTAGACAGCTATGCCGAAAAAAGGACTTCCTTTATCTCTAGGTATGGCAACAAATAGCAAATAAGTAAAGGGTGAACCTGTTTTGCTATTCGAGAAGTTAACCAGCTGGATACCCTTTAGAATGCAAATAAACCCAGTACCATGGTCTTTGTTTGATTGACTGGTGTTAAAAGATGATATATACATAATGCTGACAGGTGCCCTTATAGCTGTCTTCCACGACTGTTTTAATTATTGTTCTGTGAAAATAAGCACAAAACACCACATACGGAATTAAGCTGGATGCTTGAGATGTGTTTGCAGAGATTGGATGTATCTTCATGCAATGTTAGTGATTATACATTGTAAACATTGCCAATTGCTTTTTGGCAGCATGTTCTAATTTTGATAGAAGGGAACTTCATAATGAGTTGTAGTTAGAAATCAGACGGGTAAACATGTCAGTAAGTACATAGAGTAACATAGACATGTTTCTTCAATGACTTCAAGTTATAAAAATCCAACAGCCTTTATTTTTCTACAAAGTTTAACCAAACTACAAACATGTGATCTTTTATCGTTCCTTCTGGTAATAACATTTGCGGATTTCTTAAAAAGCACCTTTATCAGAAGAAAGTAATACCAGATTGGAAAGTCATACATACTGTTTATTGTACCAGACCACCTCGGAAGTCACCACCAGACATTTTCTTAACACCTAGAAATAAGGTGTGTTATAAGCTGTACATTTAAATGTGTTAGGTCACGAAATTTCCACTTAAGGATATTCTATTTATTTCCTTATGCTTCAAATCACATTGTGCAAAAGCTGTCATGTGGTAGGCAGGTTTAGTCAAAAGCTGTCATGTGGTAGGCAGGTTTAGTCAAAAGCTGTCATGTGGTAGGCAGGTTTAGTCAAACGATGCTCGGTATGGAATGTAGCAAAATGAATCGTTAAGATCGCATGTTTAGATCTCTATCATGTGAAGTTTAATATGTTTGTTAAATCGTTATCGAGGTAAAGATAACTTCCCTGTAAGGGTATTTGTTCAATCATTATCGATGTAACGATATCTTCCCTTTATGGGCGTTTGTTAAGATATTATCGATGTAACGATGTCTTCCCTGTATGGGCGTTTGTTAAGATATTATCGATGTAACGATGTCTTCCCTGTATGGGCGTTTGTTAAGATATTATCGATGTAACGATGTCTTCCCTGTATGGGCGTTTGTTAAGATATTATCGATGTAACGATGTCTTCCCTGTATGGGCGTTTGTTAAGATATTATCGATGTAACGATGTCTTCCCTGTATGGGCGTTTGTTAAGATATTATCGATGTAACGATGTCTTCCCTGTATGGGCGTTTGTTAAGATATTATCGATGTAACGATGTCTTCCCTGTATGGGCGTTTGTTAAGATATTATCGATGTAACGATGTCTTCCCTGTATGGGCGATTGTTAAGATATTATCGATGTAACGATATCTTCCCTGTATGGGCGTTTGTTAAGATATTATCGATGTAACGATATCTTCCCTGTATGGGCGATTGTTAAGATATTATCGATGTAACGATATCTTCCCTGTATGGGCGTTTGTTAAGATATTACCGATGTAACGATATCTTCCCTGTATGGGCGATTGTTAAGATATTACCGATGTAACGATATCTTCCCTGTATGGGCGATTGTTAAGATATTACCGATGTAACGATATCTTCCCTGTATGGGCGATTGTTAAGATATTATCGATGTAACGATATCTTCCCTGTATGGGCGATTGTTAAGATATTATCGATGTAACGATATCTTCCCTGTATGGGCGATTGTTAAGATATTATCGATGTAACGTCACATTCAACATTCTGTACGATGCTAAACAATACATAGTTAAATTCCTTGTCATTGTCAATAGACTGATAAGTAAACGAGATAACACAAATATGTTTCCGAACGATGTTCAGTGTCTGTGGTCATTGTTAACAAAGAATGTAGATTGAACGCCCAAAATGCATGTACATATTTAAAACTGATTAATGTGTAGAGTCGGTAGTTTTGTAAACAATAATGCACATGTCCCAGAGTTCTGGCGTGAATTTTGACTATTGCAGACAAGGGTACCATATAGTCCACTGAGATTACGGAATCAATCTAATCAAGTTATAATACAGGTTAAATGGCCATGGAATTTAATGACACCATGCTATATTAATTCCAAACAATTACATTGCATGTGTTCATTTGAATATATTTTGGCTGTTTGCAGTTAACGCGTAGGAATATGATATATATTATATATGATATAGGGTGACATCGTTTTAAGTTAATAGATTAAGTTTTAACATGAGATGTTTAAATAACTTGCATCTGCAATTGTGATCTGGTTGTTTTGTAAGATTTTACTTTATTATATACATATAGATAATCTGACTCAAATACTGGTATATTTTCGGTATAAAATACAATAGGCTAGATAGAATTTCCATATTCCACACTGTGAAATAAAATTATATATTCAATGGCTGGAAAAATACAACTTTTGCATTCGTTGAGTACCTATTTCTGTAACATTACGAGCGACATTGGGAAACAACCTGTTCTATTTATAGACATGACGCCGCCATTACATGATGTTGAATTGAGGCAAATGATGTCCTTGATATATATGACATGTATTAATTCGCGGTTTTTAACTGCTTTGTTATTGTTTTATTTGTTTCATAGCATATTTTTGGTGGATTTTTTTAATATAAGGAGACATGGGCTTGTGGAATACAGCGTCACACAATCAACTTGAGCGTTACAAGCCACCGTAACACCAAAGTCATGTAATATTCCCATTTTTTTTGGTATATAAATCTTATTGTTGGGTGTTATAAATACATGCTTTGAACTAATGCTGAACTCTTGTGAACAGGGAATATAACTTTTTGCTCAAACAAGAGACCCTGTTTTAAAACTAAAAATTGTTGGGTTATATAGTGACATGTAGCCTACCACATGGTGACAGTTTACGAAAATTCTTATAAGGCATTTGCTAACATTCATATAAACAAAAAAGGAAATCAATTATGGGTTAATCTGCAATAACTTAAGGGCAGCACAAGCTACAACAAAAACAGTCCAGGCAAAAGTGCCAATATATTTTCCCCATGAAATGTTGGGTCAAAACGCCATGCTCTGCCATCAAATGTGTAGCACTGACATTGAGCTTCCTGCGTTTTTTGTCGAATAACCTACGGACAGAAGTTTAGATGCGTGTTATCAAATCACTTGTGCTACATACTGGTGATTTAATTCCTATGCATCAAAACTTCTGCCTGTGGGTTATTCTACAACAAACTATGAAGTAAATTTATTATTTCTTAAACAAAAGGTTAAAGGTCCAATATACTATAAAACTAAAAACATACATTACATGCTTCTGGTTTTAATAAATGGCTTACTGTTTAGGGCCTTTAAAAACACAGATAAAACAATATGAAACTAATAAAAAGATCTGACAGGACTGTACAAATACATACAAGTTAATTAAAACTGGGGGAACATAAAAAGAAGACTGTCTCATTGGACATTTTAGGTAATTTGTCTCATTCATGCATTAGGTGGGGGAGGGGATTTTAGGTACTTTGTCTCATTCATGCATTAGGTGCGGGAGGGGATTTTAGGTACTTTGTCTCATTCCTGCATTAGGTGGGGGAGGGGATTTTAGGTACTTTGTCTCATTCATGCATTTGGTGGGGGAGGGGATTTTAGGTACTTTGTCTCATTCATGCATTAGGTGGGGGAGGGGATTTTAGGTTGGCAGTGGTGGAATGGGTTTTTAACCAAATTTGATAGTTAGATTGGGGTTTGTTGTTTTGGGCAGTCAGGCTTTGTGGCGGCGTCAACTTTTGATTTCCAGTCTCTAACTTGACAACAAATTGAGCTATTGAAATGAAACTTCATACATAGATACCTTATATCGAGACCTCACTTGGGATTGCATCTGGAGTGTGTGGGGTAAAGGTCAAGGTCACCGTTACTAAAAGTAGAAAAACTGTTTCCGCTCAAAAATTCACAAACGGATCATGCTCTTTTAATGAAATTTCATACATAGATACCTTATATTAAGACCTTAATAGGGATTACATCTGGGGTGGGTGTGGTCAAGGTCACCATTACTACATATAGAAAAAGTAGTTTCTGCTCAATAACTTGAGAAGGAATTGAGATATTGTAATGAAACTTCATTGGTAGATACCTTTTATCGAGACCTTTCTTGTGATGGTCAAGGTCACCATGACTATAAATAAAACAAATGGTTACGGCTCAGTAACCCTGGAACGAATTGAACTATTGCAATGAAACTTTATATTTAGATACCTTATATTAAGACCTATATCTAGGTTCCAGGTCAAGGTCACCATTCTTACAAATAGAAATGTGATTTCCACTAAGTAACTTGAGTACAAATTGAGTTATTGTATTGAAATTCCATATGTAGATACCTTATATTGAGATCTTGCTTAGGATTGCATATGGGATGGGTGGGGTTAAGGTCACTGTTACTAAAAATAGAAAAATGGTTTTTGCTCAGCAACTCAAGACTGAATTAGGTTAAGGCCCTGTCACATTGTGGAGAATTTGAGACGCGAGTTTTGGCCAATTGTAACTCCCCACAACTCGTCTACTGTTGTGCAGATCTTGTACACAATTCTCCTTTGTTGCGTGATGTCTACTCATCTCTTCTTATGTCGCCAGAACTCGCCATGTAGCGGCAAGAATTGTAAACTTCTTGCCGCTTCTCAGCAACTATGTATTTTCATACAGTTGAAGGAATCTCGCGCACTCTCAAAACATACTCGAACACATTCCGTAGAGATGTCTTCCCATGCCGTAGCGTTTTGAAGTATATTATCATTCCTGACATAACACGAGTTTGCTGCAAGCTTTAGAGACTTGCTAGGACATCTGCTCTTCTGTTTCTCTTAAAATGTCATAATAAACTCGTACTCATGTCCTCACAAGTCACATGTCCTTACACACTCGTCCACACTCGTACATTCTCGAAGACAAGTCTTTTATTGTTAAAAAGATATGGTACGCATATCTCGGCTCAACTTGTGATAACATGTGAGTATCATACTTTTGTCGTGTCAAGGTTGAAGAGAACTCGAACAAATGTCGTCTTGAAACAATTCCGCTACCAACTCGATCCACTTTATGGCGAGTTATAACTCGCCAAAACTCGTGTAGAACACGAAGCTCAAATTTGCCACAGTATGACAGGGCCTTAAAGCTCCCTTTGTTTTAAAGGGGAACACATCTCTCTAGGACTAAAGGTGTCCTCTAAAGTACTTGCATAATCATAACAACATTTGAGGAAGTCCTTACTTATTTTTATCCCATCATTGACGAAATAACAGCCCCATATAAACTTAGCTGTATTTCCACAGTTTAAAAATATATTTGTTGCATTTACGGACTTCGTTTTCTATTCCGTACACGATACAGTCGCAATGTTTACTTTTGCCGATAGCATTGTCTGGTCAGTTATTTGATAATAATTCACATAAATTGTATTTAAAATACGCAAAAATGTTTTCCGAAACGTTCAGATTTAATTTGCAGTCACAAATGCGCTTCGTTTCCGAGTTTTTAAAAACGAGCAGAAAGGTTATGGTCATTTATTGTGTATTGACTTGTTTATAGATCATAAATTGTAAGGATCATAACGCAGGTGTATCTTTTTTGACTTTAAAGGTCCCTTTAATTGTAAAAGTTACTTTTCAATTATATGTTGTTGTAATAACACAAACATATACAATAAAACTTGTTAACAGCCTAAGTTTTGTTTCTTGTATTTCTAGAATCTTGGGATTACTTCTTTAGTACAATTCGTTCATTTTTTTTATTAAACACTAGTAAAAGTAGTTGTACTACTAGTTTATGATTTCCACATTTTGTACAACATTTGTTTTTTATAGTTTAGAAGAAAAAATGATGGGATAAAAAGAATACTAGGATTAGTGTTGAATTTAAAGAAGTTTATCTTTTTTGGCTCAAACATCGGAAGCCCTCGCCCCCAAGCCTCGCAAGATAAACTTCTTTATACACTGCAGATCCATTATATCGCGTATACACTGGCATATTTTCACGATCTCATTATAAACAAAGCGAAACTCCCCGTTACGTAATTAGCATAAACATACACATAATTAACATCCTGTTCTGGGCTCGTATTTCCTTCCAAGCAGGTGGACGGGGGCAGTGTAACGTTTTTACAACACATGCCAAACATGTCTAATTAACGACAATTGGTAATTGGCAGGGGGGGCCACATCTTTACAAGGGCCGCAAATTAACGGTTTGTAGGAGGCGCGAAGAACAAAACTGGGCCATGCTGTGATAACGGTTTCAAAGTTTGCAAGAGGCGTACATTTTTGTTTATTGTCCTTAAATAACATCTATACGGTTAACTTGTTTAAAGTAAAATAAAATTAATCTCTAAGTAAACCAATCAAAATGAATCCATTATCAGCCAATCAATTTCTTTAACAAAATTAGCATGATCTGGTCAATCTTAATATACGTCACTTGTCCATTTAATCAACACCGTATATTATACAACAGTCTGGATTAATAAACAATGCCACCATCATGTGCTTGGAAGTACTTAACGTGGTCATTAGACAAAACCCAGGCAACGTGTAATGTATGTAATGAGAAATTTGTGTACGGAACGATTAACAAATTAATAAACATTACATTTAACAATATCTTAAGTTTCTTTATATTTGCCTAACACTCTCTAAGTTATATCGCTCATTTACCACTGAAACGAGATAAAACAACTATATATTTCGGATAGGTAAATATTTGGACAGAGTGCTGTATATAGTCGTATTCACAAAACAAATATTCGAATACCTAAAACGAATATCGTCGATGGACACGACGAGCTCACTCGCACATGGTAATGCACAATGGTACAGTCTAAATTATTAACATGATCGACGTAATGAGCTGTGGCACTGCAGACGCACATGTTCTTATCATAAATATTCATAATGAATGTTTGTGGTCCCATTCACTTGCGTCATGGTTATGTTCGAAAAAATAGTTCAACAGAAATATTTCGGGACCAAAAAATACCCCATGCACGTCTATCATAGGGCATGGGCGTCAATACGGTCATTTACGGTATGCATCTTTATTTGACCTTTTTTTTAAAATTGTATAATGTTCATAGTACAGTGTAAAGTGTATTGACTGGGTATTCTCATGCCTCCTCCTATCTTAATTATGTTGGTTATTCGTCCGTTTACTTTACTCTTGCTTTGATGCACATACTTTGTTGAAAATGACTGTATTTGATGGTTCACTTATCAATAGCGGAATCAGCACAAGGTAAAATAAAATTAAACACTTCTAAGTATAACTACATATTAAGAAGTTTAGTTGCAAAGCATATCATGTCAAATCTCTTGCGACTGACTTTGCGGTTTTTAATTGAAATGTAGAGCAATTGCTAACTCGCAAAAGCACAGCAACAAATCTATTGACATATTGTTCTTTAATGTTTCTTTGGCACGAAGTTACAGTGCTACTTTGACCCTTTCTGTTGAAAACAATGCGATTAACTTGAGCAGAAAAAATATGCCTTTAAAACGTTCTATGGTCCAACAAACAATTACGAAGTTTGAAACCAATCAGTTGACATCAGTAGATACTATAAGGTTTAATTGCTCGACGAATCCCCTCCCCAGTGAATTCCTTTGTGTAAAATGGTCATGATAAAATAACCACAAGCTTTGTCGTACAAACTTTTTAATTAAGTACACCTTAAGTTAAAGATACATTAATAGGATTTTTAAAAAGAATAGTCAAGGGTTATACCCATCCAAATTGGCATTGTAATCTACTGATCAACATAATATACCATTTTGATAACTGTTTTGAATAACTCTTTGTGGGATTTGCTTATCAGATATTACAAATTGTTGGCGACTCGTTCAGGTGCCCATTCTCATGATACTGTGCTTTTGAAATGCTTTCAATGCACATTGTACTTCAGAGGCATTCAAGACCTAAACATTAAATCCACAATCAATGAATGTCTTGATCAAAATAGTTGTAATGGTTGCAATATTAGAACTGATTAAGTTTGAAATTCCAAAATGACTTGCAAATTACACTATTTTAGGAGAAATCTTAATGATAACATCCACTGGAGATAAACAATCAAATAATACTAATGCAATGTAAAAAATAATGTATTTTATGATATATAAGATTATTTTAAAACAATGTACATATACTGAATTACGGTATCATTGCATGACCTGAACAAAGTAGCTGCTATTTATCTGTATTCATAATTAGGGGAGGGGGGCCTTTAGCAGTATTGAGATGGAAAATGTATTTGAAATAGCGGTATTGAGTTTAAAATTGTTATTTTTGGTAAACTGCCATACTTTAGACAGTCTATTAAGTACAGTAATATTTTGGAAAAACTGATTATGGTCTTACAGTTGTCAAGGAAAAACAGTACACAACTAAATTCTCGCTTTGGCACAGGACTGTCGTGGTATATAGTGTTGTTGTTTTTTTAAAGAGAAAACTATATATATGTGTAATTTGGCACTGCAGCATAGTACCTTTTTGCTGATTCTGACCCAAAAATTCCCAACTGCAAAAAATCTGTATTTTTTTAAAAATGAAAGTGAAATGTGATTTTTCAATACTTTACAGCTGATTTTTTCACGCTGACTTTACATTTGGATATCCTCTAATTTGATCGTTGACATTGTTTACAAGTGGAGAACACTCTAATAGTCTCGTAATAAAATGGGTAACACAAACGAAAACGATTTGTTGGTCCACCATCATGATGATATTTAAAATGAATTATGGGCAAATGTTTTGTTATTTACACGAGTGGATGTGTCAGTAAATTAAAGGTTTTAAATATAAGGAGGTAAAGATATCTTTCTAAGTTATCACATATTTTCGCGACCTATTTAGTGTAGGTACTACACGATGTTTAATAACACATCATTAAAACTAAATCACGTAGACTGTAGATTCCACAATTTTATTTTGGTGAAGTTGGTAATATTTGTTGATGAATTTTTAGAAAGATACACAAACTTGAAGGAAATGAGATATGCATATGATTACAAACTCATGGTTGTATAGCATGGTTAGGTATTTATCACAATTTTGAGTTAAATTAAAATTATAAGTGCCGTTAAATTCTTATTTATTAGTTTAAGACTGTAAATGTCATCATTATACTTATGATTTAACGATAAGAATGTTTCCCAATTTTGAAAATTTTACGTCGTGAATTTCCCAATTTAACCAAGGTGCTTTTTATCCCAAAATGGTCAGAAAAAGGCCTGGCTTTCCTACTACCCCTGGCGTTGACGTCAGCATCCGTGTCTGAATTTGGTTAAGGTTTTTATTCAAAAGTTTTGTAACTTCAAAACTACATAAGTTATTCACTCGAAACTTGGAACTAACCTTTGTCATCAACTCTAGTATCAGGGCCAGCATTACCCATAACTCTGTATTTTGACGGAATAAGCCCACTTTTGACATAGACATTGTGGTTATAAAGTTTTTGTTCTAAAAATTTACAAACTATACGAAGCATCACTTAAAAGGTTTGTATTTTAACAAATTTATGCCCCTTCCACTATTCAAAATATGTCCCAACTGAAATACTTCGAAATATGGGTGTGGAAATCCTATGCCCGACGCAGGTAATGTTACTGTCGGACAAGTGATTAAATTTTTTCCTGTCTACTTGTCCATGGACAAGTACAATTTCAGGCGTAAATGTGAGGTTTAAGTTGGGGGCTAATTATCGTTTTATTATACCCTTATACATTTGAATGACATATTGTTTTGTTTGTAATTTTATGAAAAAATGTATCAGGAAGGACTGAAAGAAAAACTGGACAAGTGGCTGTTTCTTGCCGACAAGTAGATTGACAAGTTAACAGTTGTGATATTTCCACAACCCTGCTTCGAATAGTCGAGCGCGCTTAAACATATTTTATTCAATGTCATGAATACACATGCATATAATTAACATAATCAGTTTGAATATGGATTGGAAAACGAGCATATGCTTATATTAATCCCTTTCCAAGGTGGAGTTGACTCAATTAGTTTTGCACTCTGAACAACCAGTTAGTAAACATGGACTAATTTGCAGACATATTGGGTTTAAGATTTGGTCTAGGTATCAGATCACAAGTTAGCTTGTGTTTAGCATGATACTTATTCCAAAATATCAAAAGGTTGGAATTTCGGGAAGCTGTACCGATTTGATAGTGTAGTTAAGATTTTGGCCATGTTTGTTATACTGAACTTTAAGAAGAATAAAATAAAATAAAAAGAGAAAAAAGTGTGCCTTGGTGTCACAAGAGGTACTTGCTTTGTAATAAAAATTGTTGGAAAATAAGTCTGACCATTTATCGATTAAATCTGTGAAGATTGGAAATGTAGTAATTTGTTTGCCATGTTACAGTGTTATTTTTAGCAAAAAAATAATAATTTGGTCAAGTTTTCTTCAATTTAGCAGTAAAATTGTTTTCATTTTTTGGGTGTTTATGAAGAAATGTGTTACATGCATTACAGTAGACAATCAATTCAGTGATTTAAGGTTCAGTTACACATTCCCTATTTTTCCTGCAGTTCTTTAGCCAACAGTGCCCTAAATAAAATGTGTCAAAAGTCAGGACAATATTCCGATTCGGGGCGCGAAATTCAATTTTTGATCAAAAGATCAATTATGTCCCTACAGCGTCTCAACTTAGCGCTGACAGCATCCTGATTCTCGCAACTGTGATCCGACAGTGTCTTGACAGCATCCAGACAGAATCCTGACATTCCTGACTTTTTTTCATTATTTGTATCGCTGTCAGGATCCATAATTGGGAAGCATTCATGGTAAACCGGTCAAAGTTTTGTCGAATGACAAACACACACAAACATGCACAACACACATGCTATACGCCAGACGTGATGTATGTATATATAATTTTTGATGCAATATTATTCCCGTTCCATCGGATAATGTCCCCAGTATGTCCCGACACCGTCCAGACGCTCTCTTGAATTTGAATGTATCCCAATAACGTCTGGACAAATGCAAATGCAGCTGAGTCTCCCGAATGTTAAGGGACAATCCTAACAGTTGAGAGTGGCCAATCACGCAGAATGTGTCCCAATGATTCCCGATTCTCAGGACAGCATCTGAAAGCGGTCAGAAGCTCCAGACAGCGTCCCTATATTCCCCTGTTTTTATGCCCCTGAAGGGAATCGCATCGTCCATCTGTCTTCCTGTCTCTCCGCCACGCTTCTTGTGCAGAGCATAACTCCATTAGTAATGAATGGATTCAAATTACACTTCATATAATGGTAGAGGACAAGGAAATGAAGTGCAGAGCACAAGGACCACAACTCTTTCTTCAATATTTACAGAGTTATTTCCCTTATATGAAGCATTAATTTTCTAAAATCCATAAGCATGAAAGGGATTCAAATGAAAATTCATATTATGATAGAGGACAATGAGAGTTTACGGAGTTATTTCCCTTCGTTTAATTTTCTTGTGCGGAGCATAACTCATAACTCCATTAGTATTGAAGGGATTCAAATGAAACTTCATATAGCGATAAAGGAAAATGAGAGGAAGTGCAGAGTGCAAGGACCACAACTCTTTCTTATGGAGTTATTGCCCATCGTTTAATTTTCTTGTTCGAAGCCTTTAGTTTCTTGTGCAGAGCATACTACAATTAGTTTTGAATTGATTCAAGTAAAATGTCATAGAATAGTAGTGGACAATGAGTGCAAATGCAGAGTACAAGGACGATAATTATTTCTTCAATATTGCGGAGTTATTGCACTTTGTGTAATTTTTTTGTGCGGAGCATTACTCCTTTAGTATTGAAGGGATTCAAATGAAACTACATATAATGATAGATGACAATGAGGGGAAGTGCAAGGACCATAACTCTTTCCAATATTTATAAACTTATTGCCCTTAATGAATTTTTTTGGTGTAGAGCATAGCCCGATTAGTATTAAAGGGATTTTATATAAAATCACATATATTGATAGAGGACGTTGAGAGGAAGTGCAGAGTTTAAGGACCATAATTCATTCTTCCATATTTACAGAGTTGTTGCCCATTGTTTTTAGCTCACCTGAGCACAAAGTATTTGTATTTAGTATGTAACATTGTATAGTTGTCCTCTACAAAGATTGTTCAACTGATGTCCCAGGGGTCAAAACTGGCCCTGCATTGGGGGTCACATTGTTTATATAGACTTAAATAGCAAAATGACTTTAAAAACCCCTGAAACCGGAGTGTTTTCGTATTTGATATGTAAAGTTGTATAATAGTCCTCTACAAAGATTGTTCAAAGTATGCCCCTGGGGTAAAAAGTGACCATGACCCGTGGATCACATGGTTTATATAGACTTATATGGCAAGTGAGCCGTAAAAATCTTCCTCGTTGAAACTGTAAGGCCCAGAGGTTTTATATTTTGCGTGAAACATTGTGGAGTTGTCCTCTACAAAGATTGTTCCAATGATGCCCCTGGGGTCACATGGTTTATATACATTTAAATAGCAAAATGACTTTTAAAATCTTCTCCTCTGAAACCGCAAGGCCCAGTGGTTTCATATTTGGTATGTAACATTGAATAGTGGTCCACTACAAATATTTTTCAAATTATGCCCCTGGGGTAAAAAGTGGCCACGCCCTGTAGGTCACATGATTTATATAGACTAAAAAAATTTCTGAACCTGCAAGGCCCAGATTTTTATACTCAGGTAAGGGGTTCAGTGCCATTTTGCTCTCTTGTTATTAGACATTATGATGCCTTTAACTTAGGTGAGCGACCTAGGGCCATCATGGCCCTCTTGTTTTGGGAATGGGTGACCGAGGCTGGTGCCCGCATCTCTCACACTGTTACCCCGCAAAAAAAAATCTTGAACACCCAGCCCTGCCGAGATCGGTGATTGTTCCGATCTGCATCCTTAGCCCCCCCCCCCCCCCCTCACCGAAACAACCGTCCTCTCCGTTTGACCCCCACCTCAAAATCAGCTGCATCTTTAGACTCTACCTCCCCAAATCAATTGACCCCACCTGCCAAAAATGGGCCAGAAAACGGTCGTAATGATCGACCCCACCAGCCCAAAATCAGCCCCAATGCTATAAATCCCAGCGGGCGACCAAATCGGCCGCAATGCTTGACACCATCTGCCAGAAATCGGCAGCAATTCTCGGCCCCACCTCCCCGAAATCCGCTTGACCCGAAACCAGCAGCAACGCTCTAAATCTTGGCGGCAACCAAAGCGGCCGCAACGCTCGACCCCATTTTCCCTTTGCTTCAAAAACTTTTTTATTCTATAAGGTTTTTTATATTAGAAAACAAAGCATCAATCGTTATCATTTATACTACATGCAGGCATTAAAAGCTGAAAGAGTCACCATTGTTATTATATCCCCAGAAACAAAGTTTAGTGGAATTATATAGAAGTGAGCTTGTCGATCTGTTGGTCCGTCGGTCTGTCAGTCTGTTGGTTTTTGGTTCAGGATGAGAACTCAAAAAAGGCTTGACATATTCAAATAATTTTTGGTACACATGTGTAACATCATAAAATGCAGGTCAAGTTCAGAATAAGTTACAAACCACTACATGTTGAAAGAGTTATGGCCCCTTTTTGACGAAAATCCTCAAAAACACGATTTCCGAATATTAACTCAATGAAGGCTTGACATTCTCGAATAATTTTTTGTACACATGTGTAACATCATGAAATACAGGTCAGGTTCAACTTTGGTTACAAACTACTAAATTTATACACAGCAGGGCGTTCAGTAGACTTTAAATTTCAAGGGTCATTGACCCTTTGACAAAAAATTGTCAAGGGTCAAAATTCTATTTTGAAGAGTCAAATTCAAATATTCAAGTCACCGAAACAAAAACAGACAAACTCAAGGTTCACATTATACTAATAAATATAGTATACCAAAAAATATTACTAATTTAAAATAAAAAACAACCTGGTGCTGACCTAATATTTAAAATTAGCCTTTGTAAGTTTGTGTTAGGTGTTGTTGTTTTGTTTTTTCATTCGATGTACAATCGTTTAGAAAGACCCTAAATGGTAGATTTTGCAATAATTGATCAATATTAAAGAAATGCAAAAATGCTGATTTTGGTTTGTTTTATCAACAAATATCCGAAAATGTTGTCCGAAATTATTGACAGTTGTAAATGTTCGGCCGATTTTATCGTGTTTCTGGTGTTTTTAAATAATATTGTTTTTAGATTATTATATTTTATGTAAAATATTGTTATTATTTAACATTTTAAACATCATTTCATCTACATTTGAACATGTCAACATCAGAATTATCCAGGTTGATAGTACACAAATGCCGTAACAAAAGGTGTAACAACCAGAAGTTCACAACGAGGCTAAAGGTGCATAATGGAAAATGTCTGTGTTTTCATTGGTGGAAGGGTCAAATACATACTCTGATAACTTCCTGGCAAGATCTTATCAGTAAATGCAAAACAGATTAAGATAAGGTAGGCCTAATATGTTAATAACAGACAATGCCTTGACTGGGTTCAGTTGTAAAGGAAGTGATGACCAATCCAGACATTTACCAAGGGTCAATATGACTCTTTGGGGGATTTTAGCATGCGTCAATTTCATGATTTCCATGAAAATTATGGGTCAAAACCCGGGAGCTCGGGTTAAACGAATACCCTGCACAGTTATGGCTCCTTTTCCTACAAAAATTCCCTACAAGCACAGTTTCTGCACAATAACTCATAAAAGGCTTTACATGTTTGATTTATTTTATGTAAACAGGTGTAACATCATATAATACCATTTAAGTTCGACTTTGGTTACAACCCACTGAATTTTGATAGTGTTATAGCCCATTTTCGACTTAATTTTCCATAAAACATGGTTTTTGTATGATATAGAAAGGCTTGGCATATTCAAATAATTTTTATTATGCCCCCCTTCGAAGTAGTGGGGGTATCTTGCTTTGCAACTGTCGTTCGGTTGGTCGGTAGGTCTGTCTGTAGACCTTTTCGTTTCCGCACAATATCTTGAGAACGCTTTGACCTACGATCATGAAAGTTGGTACGCTGGTTACTTGGGAGTAAAGGAAGAACCCTACAAATTTTGAGGTCAACAGGTCAAAGGTCAAGGTCACTGTTGCTAAAAAAAAGACAAACGGTTTCCCCTCAATAACTTGAGAACGCATTGAGATATTTTAATGAAACTTTATACATAGATACCTTACATCGAGACCTCGCTTGGGATTGCATATGGGGTGGGTGGGGTCAAGGTCACCGTTACTAAAAATAGAAAAATGGTTAATGCAACTTCATACATAGATACCTTATATTGAGACTTCGCTGGGGATTGCATATGGGGTGGGTGGGACAAGGTCAAGGTCACCATTACTAAAAATAGAAAAACAGTTTCCTCTCAATAACTTGAGACAGCATCGAGATATTTTAATGAAACTTCATACGTATATCGAGACCTTGATTGGGCTTGCATATTAAACAATTTTCTTAACAATTGCACATATTTACAACTTGGCTGCAAGTCGGGGGGGGCATACCTGTTTTACAAACATCTCTTGTTTATCTAGTGTTTACGACATGCCTTTTGTCATGTCCAAACATGTGTGGTGGGGGCATCCGTGTCTGAGTACATCTTGCGTGTTTATACATTTGTACAAAATACACTGTTTGGTCTGTTTAATTTGTTGTTTAGTTATACCCATACAAATGAATTTTTTTTTTGGGGGGGGGTGGGGTATGTAGGAACGAGCTTGTTGGTCTGTTGGTTTTATGGTTTCCGGATAATATTTCAAGAAAGGCTGGACATATTCAAATAATTTTTTGTACACATGTGTAACATCATAGAACACAGGTCAGGTTGACTTTAGTTACAAACCACTAAAATTTGACAGAGTTATGGCCCCTTTTCAACGTAACTTCCCCCCAAAAAACATGGTTTTCGGATGATAACTCAATCATGACTTGACATATTCAAATAATTCTGGGTACACATGTATAGCATCATAAAATACAAATCAAGTTTGACTTTGGTTAAAAACCACTAAATTTTGACAGAGTTATGGCCCCTTCTTGACTTAAATTCCCTAAAAACATGGTTTCTGGATGATAACTCAAGAATGGCTTGACATATTGAAATAATTCTTGGTACACATGTGTAGCATCATAATATACAGGTCAAGTTCTACTTTGGTTACAAACCACCAAATTAATATCCATGTAAAAAACGTGTTTTGTTACAAAAGTGTGTGAAAATTGTGTCGCCATGTACAAGAGAAACGTTCATAGGCTGGTCATGTGCTTAATTGCACAGTGTTTTTGCGAACAAAATGACGTTTGATGACGTCTTATTGTGTTTGAAATGTGGCTCTATATTACATTATTTTTAATTTTTCTTTTAATTGTCAATTTGTGAAACGGATAAGAGAATACAGGGAATAAATTAAAAGGTAAATCAATTATAACATATTTTAAAATGCCTTGTCAAATACTTTTTAGTTGATAGTAAAGTATAAACTCCACCCTTAAAATCGTCGTAGTTGATTGGCTAATGAGATCGTTCAGTCTCTTGTCAATCACACTGTTGGAAGTGTGACCTTATCGATCAATACAGCGTGCGTTTATGGCCCATCGATAAAAGATCTGTGTAATTAGATAGGGGTATTAAGGGTTGTTGCTTTCAAAATTAAAGCATGTCAGCGATATTTAAGCATGTCGGCAAACGACTTTCTGCTTTGAAGGCATGTCGGGCCCGACGAGCTATACAGGCCTTCGGGAAACCCTGTACTTGGTATTCAGCCATTCTTAGTACACAATTCTTTGTTTAGAATAATTAATAAATAGATAGATTCTTACAAATCACACACATATATTTATATAGCGTCACCTTTGACCTGCATACTATATTTTGCAAACCAGGCTGTCTGAGAGTGTTACATTTTCTGTCTGACTACAAATATTGAAATTGCAGGAGTATAAAATGTTTGATTTTATATTCATCTCCATTGTCAAAATATGCATAGTTTTATGTTTGACTGTAATGGCAAATAATTGTGTAAGGTATTGTGCGTGTATGTGATATTTTATTTAAAGGGTTTACATTTTTAACACGTGTTTTCTGTATCTGACCAATAAAATCATGTTAAAATGAATTTTGACAAAAGTTTAAAAAGAGCATTAAGTACGATCCGTATGAGCTCATTGTTCACCATGTTTTCTTTGATGTCATTGCCAGGCTGGGGAGACACAGGAAGAGGCTATGGACACGCTCCTCACGGTAGCAGACTGACCTTTCGGCAGCATTGGTGATGCCCACAAGATGGTTAATAAAACCTGGCAACTCATATAGGTAGTTTGCAATATAGAACTCAATGTTTGACAGCATTTGCTGTCAACACGTGAAGTTTTTATGTCCCCGGCATCTTGATGCAGGAAGCATATATTGATTGTCCTGTCCGTCCTTGTAAAGGTTAAGTAGATTTGACCATGTTGTCTATGACGAACCTCGCTAACTACAACACTTGGATACTTGCACACAGTTGTTGCTCATGACCATTCCATATCCACCCATATCACCCAACCTGATTTTGACCTTGACCTAATTTGGACGTAGAATAATTCAAATGGGCTATTTCTTGGTTAACTAGATTTTACCGTTCCGTCTTGCACCAGCACGGCTTACTACAGCGCTTGGATACTGACACAGTTGTTGCTTATGACCATTTCCGATCCACCCATATCACCAACGATACATTGACCTTAACCTTATTTTGCCTTAGTATAATTCAAATGGGCTGTTCAGCACTAACCGGGGCATGTGTGTTTATTGAACACAGTGTCTCGTTTCAACTTTGCAATACAGAGTGTCATCAATGTCGACTTTAAGTTGATACTTTTGCCATAGAAACCAGTCATTGAATAATTACTGACTGCATATGATTTAAAATGTGCACAATTATACTGCAGATGAGGTTCATAACATTGGATTAAGCAATGGTACATGATTTTGAAGCAGTGTGGTATATGGCTGATTATTAATTAATTAATTAATTGAAAGACGTGTATGTCATATTATATGTGTTCTTGCCAAAAACTCCTTTGTCTTATAGGACTTCTAACTTTTTGACTACAGGTAACCCGTTAACTACTCATATAATCACAATAAAACTTTGAATGAATTCTTTACTTATTATACCACAACAAACGAAGTTTAGGGGAGATATATAGGAGTGAGCTTGTCGGTCTGTCGCATCTGTCTGTCAGTCTGTTGGTTTTTGGTTTCAAAAAAGGCTTGACATATTCAAATAATTTTTGATACACATGTGTAACATCATAGAAGAAGGGTTAAGTTCGATGTTGGTTACAAACCACTACATTTTGACATATTTATGGCCCCTTTTTTACTTAAAATTCCCTAAAAACATGGTGTCCGGATGATAACTCAAGAAAGGCTTGACATATTCAAATAATTTTTGGTACACATGTGTAAGATCATAGAATACAGCTCATATATAATGTTGGTTCCAAACCATTAAATTTTGACAGAGTTATGGCTCTTTTCGACTTAAAATTCCCTAAAAACATGATTTCCGGATGATAACTCAATAATGTCTTGACATATTCAAATATTTTTGGTATACATGTGAAGCATCATAAGATGTGGGACAGGTTCGAGTTAGGTTACAATTCACTAAATTTAGACAGAGTTATGGCCCTTTAATGGCTTAAATTCCCTAAAATCATGGTTTCCTGACGATAACTCAACAATGGCTTGACATATTTAAATAATTATTGGTACACATGTAGCATCATAAAATACAGGTCATGTTCAACTTTGGTTAAAAACCACAAAATTTTGACACATTTTTTTATACTTAAATTCACGAGAAACATGGACAATAACTCGTGATTGGCTTCACAATTATTAGGTGGTGTCCTGACGATAACTCAACAATGGCTTGCCATATTTAAATAATTATTGGTACACATGTGTAAAATCATAAAATACAGATCAAGTTCAATTATGGTTACCAACCACTAAATGTTGACAGAGTTATGGCTCTTATTGAAATTACATTTTTCAAAATACACTGTTGACCATCCACAAATTAAAGCATTCTGTCAGTCCATTTCTTTCGAATGGATGCCATAGTTATGTGACAAGGCCATATTGTGGGGGTATATCCGTCACTCATGTGACAATTCTAGTTTTAGCTCACCTGAGATTGTGCTAGTGTGAGCTACATGTATTGTGGTCAGTCATGGTTTGTTGTCAGTTGTTTGTTGTCTGTCGTTTTATATTAACCTTTCGCCTGAAACAACTTCTCTGTAACCGCTGAATGGAAGTTGAAAAAACTGATCGTATATGCTCAGTCTTCACAGAATTGCATAGGAATCCACATTTGATACTATGTGTTGTCACTTGGGTCAGACAGTGTGTTTTAAGACAATTATTCATTGTAATGCTATTAGTAACTTGTTTCAATGAAAGCCAGTACGAAGCCAAATTGCGCATACAATTGTCAAGTTCTAATCTAATACACTGCAGATCCGTTATATCGCGGTTTCGCGGGATCCATGGATCGCGATTGCGATATAGCCGGATCGCGATATAACTTGTCAGGTCATCCATGTACATATAGATATACATGTATATACTGGCCTATTTTCACGATCTCAAAACATAAACGTTATTAACTGGCCTTTTTCATTGTTGTCAACATCCACAATGTGTTATAGCCATATGTGAAACATTCCATGTTATATAAAAATATAATATTATTCCTTGAAATTAATTTCTTATTGGGTATAATAAATTCTAAATCCCAAACACCTATCCTAATTTTACTGTTCACATGACGTAAACACGATTTTTTATTTACAATTAAACTGCACATGTATTTCGTGTAAATCCTTTGTTCTGCTAGAAAAGCTCACGCAAAATTATGTTGACATGTACAACGTTAAGTCGTCCGCATGGAAAGCGTTGGTGTTATGATTGTCGTATACAAACTTTGTAGCGCTGAGAACATTGAGATCTTTACTTTGTATAAAGTTTTGTAGCGCAAAACAACAAAATTGGTTATTTATGTCGCTAAATGATGTGCAGTTAGCATTTCCTATTAAACAAAAAACAACAGTTTCACTGTATTGATAACGTTATTGTCGTTCAGATAAGTCAGTATTGATCTATGACTTATTTTTACACTATACACCTTCCACGTGGACGGCGTGTAATTCGGCTGCTATTTAAAGCGACAGCAGTGAAAGGCTTTTGTCATGGGTGGCTGGCGCGTTGTAAGCTGATGACGTTAAACTGTTACTCTTTGATGTTGAGCGGGTCGGGTTATTGTTTGTCGCACTAAAAGAGTGTAAATAAAAGAGTAGCAATGTAGGCGCGAAAATCCGGACCAAACTGGATTTATTTATGAATGTCGTGTAATAGTAAAATATGGAAGTACATGAAAACAGATCTGTATCTACGGCCAACTCGCGATATATTGGACATCGCGAAATAACGGATCGCAATAAAACGGATCTGCAGTGTAAATCTGAGTGATTTGTGTGATGAAAATTACTTGTCTGTTCTTGTTCTCTACAACTTCTTTTAATGAATTGAAATACCATGCCTTGTTTCGCAAATAATAGGCATGTTTCAACGCTTATTTAGTGGCTTGTGGCCTCCTTATTTAGTCACTTGTGGCCCCCTGCTTTCTAACAAGACATGTTTTAACAAAAATTGTGACAAGCCCATTAATTATTTTGTGTGTTTCGTCCCGTTGTGTCTCATTGGGTCAGTTAACACTTTCAACACTGGGCAGAATTGCTGTCCAATGATTATTTAGTGACTTTTGGCTTACTTATTAAATAACTAAATTGCTTTTCCACCAGACGTGTTTTAAAAAATTTGTTCAAAGCCCAAGATGAATTTCGTCCGATGTGTGTGCCTGTGTCAATGCATCAGTTAACACTTAAAGCCCTGGGCAGAATTCAACCAAATTACACAGAAATCATCCTTGGGTATTAGAGAAAATCCATACAAGTAAATAGTGTAATTGTCTACATTGCTGGTACAATCTGATACATGATCTAACATCTGCAAAATCATTCTGCACAGTGTCAAGTTATGAATTTTATATAAAGTACCAATTCGCTCCTTGTAGTTGTCTGCCACTAAAAAACAAAAAGACTGCTGGTAGACAGACTTCAGTTTCACATTGTACATTGTGAGCATCGTTGTTTTACTGTTGCCAGTTATACATTCAATTTCTCTAGTAAACGCCATGCATTTGGAAATCGCAATTAACCCAGGCTCCTTGCTCGTTTTTATAGCAATATTTTACCATTCATCTTGTACTAATTTTAATAAACAAAATCAAATGCTTTTGTTTTGCTATTTCGTCAACTTATTTTTTTTCTGGGTCTAAACAACAATGATGAAATGTTTAGATGGAATGTCCGTTATGGCCAGGATGACTGATGAGGTTGAACTGAATTTTTAATTTGTATCGTATTTGTATTGGTCAGTAGGCATAAACGTTAAGAGTCCAGAGTGCAAAATGCGATCATGGTTTGATCCTTTACCATTTTCCTTCAATTTAAAGGAGTATCAGTAAACTCTGGCAACCAAAAGCTTGAAAAACTAGCTAACTTTAAAAATAATTTTAAAAAAATGTTCCTTGCGTGACCTGCTACCAAATTTCTTAAAATAATAACACTCAGTTTAAGCTTCGCTCTCTGCCATTTTGTTCAAAATATAAGAAGTCACAAACTAGACAAAATAAAATTTGATGCTAGCAGATATGTGTAAGATAAAAAAATAAAAGAAAAACAATTGTCAATTAAATTTCTAAGATAATTTCTTGAGGGGAGAATAGATACATTAGAGTTTTGGCTACGAAATTGGATATTTACATAACCCTAGTTTGAGGTTAGACATTAATTGTTTGACCCAGGGCTCTTGCCCGCAATCTACTTTTGTGACAATTCAGGGTAGCAACCCAGGGCTACTTTGGTCCTCTTGTATTATTTTAACTTTGTATAGTTTAATGGGCATGAAAGCGTATAAATTCTGTTTGTTACTGGTTCAATTTATTCTTATCTTGATTGGTGTATATAAAGAAATTCAGGTGTAAATTATATCCTATCGCTTGCTAATGACACTACAGTTTTGAAGCAGAATGTTAAAACAATTGTCAACATACAAAACCACAATCATAAATCCCTTAACACATTGTTCTGTAGTAGATCTTTGGCACAGAGTTATCAGTGCGTCTTTGACCCTTTCAGTGGAAAACAAAGCAAAAACTTTGGCAGAAATAATATGCTTTAAAAACTGTCAATGACCCAACGATTTATTATTGAGTTTGAAAACAAATTAGTAGACACTACAAGATTTCAAATAGCTTGACGAATGTGATAGCCTTCCCCAGCGAATTCCTTTGTGTAAAATTGTCATTCTAAACTAGATAATAGATTTGTAATACGGGTATGTTCGTGACATGTAAGTTACTTACAGGTTATGAATAAATGTGTTAGATTCATCATTTACTGCTTTATAATCAGGTCAAGTTAATGTGTTTTCTTTTCTGATTTTGAGATCAAAATCGGCTTTTGCAACTTTGTGATCATAAATTGATTACTGCACTCCTTAAGTTTAAATATTTTCTCAAGGATATTCAAGACTATCCCTTCTAAATGGCTATGTAAATTACTGGCTCTTTGATACTCTATGTAAAATGTATCCAACCTAGACCACAGTTAGTAAATTGTTTGCTTTACTGTATAGAAAACAAATGACAAAAACCTATAATAATACCACCAGAAGTATTGTCCCATGATGAGCAAAGTTCTCACTTCATGGTCATTTTGTGTAGCAATTTGCCAGCAGCATTCCTATATGAGAAACAGCTATGGAAAACACGGTATTAGCCGTTAATTATAAAAATTTCCTCAGTAATTTGCCATAGTTATAACAACAACAACATCGATCACATATACAGTAATTATGCCCCCCATCAAAGATGGCGGGTTGTATTGGTTTAATGTCGGTCGGTTGGTAGACCACTTTCATTTCCACTCTCTTAAGTCTAATAGTTTTCATGCGATCTTAACTAAACTTGAACATGTTTATTGGCATGATATCTTGGCCAAGTTTGATAATCAGCCAAATCGCTCCAGGAATTGTTAAGCTACGGCCCTTGAGTTATCTAAAATTAGCCTTTTTAGCAGTTTCCACTCTCTAAGTCAAACAGTTTTCATCATATCTTCACTAAACTTGCTGAAAATGTTTGTGGGCATAATTTCTTGGCCAAGTTCGATAATCAGCCAAATCGCCCCAGAATTAGTGGAGTTATGACCCTTGAATTATCTTAAATTGGCCGTTTTAGCATAACACTCTAAGTACAACAGTTTTCATCTAATTTTCACCAAACTTAATGAAAATATTGGAGGTTATAGTATCATTGCCAAGTTTGATGATCAACCAAAACACACCAAGATCTGCAGAGTTACGTTTCGTTGATTGATCTAAAATTGTCCTTCTAAGCAGTTTTCACTCCCTATGTCCAACAGTTCTCATCCGATCACCACCAAACGTGATATTTAAAAGATTGCTTATAACCTAGAGGGGGCATAACTGTTTTACAAACAGCTCTCGTTATTAACTGTGGTGTGTTGATTTTATCCACCACCTTTTCTTGTCTCTAATAGCCATTATTTAACATATATGATCGTGTTCTTCAGTTTCATTGTAATCACTTATAAAAGAAATTCACAACTATATGTGCGGTTTTAGAAATATTACACTTCCAAAATTAGAACACTGTACATATTTAAGATGTTTTCTGTAATATGGCCCCTGATTAACAAAATAAACCATTTATATTGTTTGAGGTTTGTTCACTAGCCAATTTACCTTGTTCTTTTTGAAATACAATGAGTTGAATTCCTTTCAGTGTCAATTATGCTTCACCACCCATTCAAGACCTGAACATTCATGCCAAAATTAAATCATGTTATTTGTGTACCTTTGATTTAAAGGGGCGTATCGAAAGTATTGCATTGTGTATAGACATAGAGCTGAACTTAGTAATCTCAAACTTGCATAAAAAATAAAGTTCAGGTTATCTAAAACATAATTGTAAACTTGTTTCCTTCTTAATTTATATGAAATGAATATTGTTATCTGAAGTTTTAACTTGAAGAGGTTTTCTGTCCTTACAAGTATTTTCACACTTATTTCTGTTTATCTCAAAGGGTTGATACCAGTGACAATATCAAGCTAGGACCAAGTTTCTCTCAGATCGCAAACATCTCGACACATATTTAAATGAGCGTTTGTGAACTTGAATAATTTTCCCAGTATATGCATACAGGATCACAATGTTGTATTTCAATTTCGTGAACATTTAGACTAAATACTTATAAAAGGTCTCTTTTTGGAGATGTCAAACTGCTGATATCTCAAAGTCGTTGGTGAGCTCTCGGCGACTTTGATATATCGAAGTTCAGCTTATTTTAATTCAAGACAATTTCCTATTATTAACATAATATTTATGAAAAAGGTATACATGTGTATGAGACAATAATTAAGTTTGGAAGACATGGTTCTATAAGGATTAAAACACACACCAAGAAATTTGTGATCTTTAATGAAAACTTGCTATCTGCAAAGTTTATCAATAGTGAGCAGGCGCATTATGGTACTTCATGTACATTCCATTCATATCTCTTTTACTACTACTACAAATTGTTGCACGCCCGCAAAAGTATCACCTGTGACCAATGTTAATGTAATAAAATAGTATATGTTTTTCAAATGTTTACAGAAACAAAACAACATGGTTCAATAATTATTCTCTGCAAATGAAGTTTGTTATGCCCCCACTTTAGAGGGGGGGGCAATTAGATTTGCCCTTGTCTGTCCATCCGTCCTTCCGTTGGATTTTCGTGTCGCGCATAATTAAAAAAGTTTAACTGCTAGAGTGATGAAACTTGATAAGCATATTCATCATCATAGGGGCTTGTGCACCTGGGTATTTTGGTGCAGTTTTTTCAGACATCAGCGGAGTTTGGGCCCTTCTTAAGTAAAAAAAGATATTTTTTGGTCTTATATTAATCTGCATGTGAACTTGTGCACCTAGGTATTTTGGTGCATTTTTTTCAAACACCATCGGAGTTATGGCCCAGCAAAAAATGACATTTTTGGACTTGTGTCGCGTGTAACTCAAAAAGTATTATTGCTAGAGTGAAGAAACTTTATAAACTTATTAATCAGCGTGTGAACTTGCGCACCTGACTTTTTTGGGGGCTGTTTTTTGAGACATCACTGGAGTAATGGCCCTTTTTTAGCAAAAAATGACAATTTTGGATTTCTGTTGCACATAACTCAAAGAGTATTACTGCTACTGTGATGAAACTTTATATACATATGAATCAAAATGTGAACTTGTGCACCTGGGTATTTAGGTGCAGTTTTTTGGACATTGGCAGAGTTATTGACCTTTTTTTAGCAAAAAATGAAATTTTTGGACTTGTGTCACGTGTAACTCAAAAAGTATTATTATTAGACTGATGGAACTTTATTAACATATTATTCAGTATGTGAACATGTGCACCTGGGTATTTTGGTGCCATTTTTTTCCGCCATCCGTGGAGTTATGACCTTTTTTTAGCAAAAAATGACATTTTTGGATTTGTATCGCTCGAACTCAAAAAGTATAACTGCTAGAATAATGAAACTTTATAAGCATATTTATCAGCATGTGAACTTGTGCACCAGGGTATTTTGGTGCATTTTTTCCAACATCAGAGTTTTGTGACAACCAGCGGAATGTAGGGGCATCGGTGTCCTACTGACGCATGTCTAGTTTTTTATAAATGTGGACCTACTGTCGATACGCCCCTTTATTAATTTTGATTGTAGTAGTACTGTAGACCATTACAAAATGTCGTGCAATTCACGATTTCTTGAAGAATTTTAATTATAATAGTTTGATCCATTCTATACTGGAGATTATTGATCAAATACTAACACCCGCAAATTCAGAACAAATATGTTCAGACAATTATGCATTGTATCTATTTAAACATTGTGTGTATGTACATGCCATGTATAATGTTATGCACACACTAAGGTTAAACCCTGTAGTTTATCTCATCTTCAAGCTGTGATTGTTGAAATAACACCCTGTGGGATAAACTTAGCTGTATTAGTTGATACAGTCGCATTGTTTACTTTTGCTGATCTCATTTTCTGGTCAGCCATTGAAGATAATTTACATACATTGTATTAAAATATGCAAACATGTAACATCCAGATTAAATTTGCAGCCACATATGTGCTTCGATTGAGAGTTTTTGAAAACGAGCATAAAGGTCATGGTCATTCATTGTGTATTTTTTTACTTATAGATCATAAATAGTAAGGATCATTACGCAGTTGTGTCTTTGTTGACTTTAAAGGTCCTTTTTAATGAAAGTTGTCTGGGAAAGTTACTATTCAATTATTTGTTGTACAAATTACACAAACATATACAATAAAACTTTATTACAATTTGTACATTTTGTATTCAGTACTGGTAAAAGCAGTTGTACTACCAATTTATGCATTCAACGGTTTGTAAAACATTTGTTATGCCCCCATTTTGAGGAGGGGTGCATATAAATTTGCCCTTGTCCATCCTTACGTCGGATTTTTGTGTCACGCGTAACTCAAAAAGTATAACTGCTAGAGTGATGACTGGGTATTTTTATGAAGTTTGTTCTGACATCACCAGAGTTACAGACATCGTTTAGAAACAAATGACATTTTTATATTTGTGTCACGCGTAACTCACAACAGGCTGTCAACTGGTCCTACTTTGTCCGACTTTTTTGTCTCACTCTTTTTACTTTTTCCTACTTTTTAGTAAAAAAAAATCCTATTATTCCTACTTTTTTAGTTTGCCAAAAATGAAGATGAATTAAATAATGTTTTATATAAAAAAGAACAAAGTCTATTTGTAAATGTATTGTATAGATGGGACAATGTGGTATGTTCCCCTGCTAATTTGTCTGGAACTATTTTTATTGTATGTATTGACTTTGACATGCATAGATTTGTATTCACAGGCCTTTTAAAGGTTCTGTGATATTTAAAAGGTGTTAAAAATCAAGTTAAAGTCATGTACACTGAAGAATGAATCTGTTATCATATACATGTGTAGATATTATTGTGGTTTTGTTCCCAATGATGGGCTTACTGATGGAGCTCAGTGTACTTTCCAGCTCTAAATGTCTAGTGTAGATTTTATGCAGATCTTTTATCAAATAATGTTATTCAAATACATATACAGGACATCAGATATTTAGAATCTGGGATTAATGGCTGACTGACTCCGAAATCTAGCAGGTTGTAGTCTACTTCATTATCACCTACGGGTAAATTGGAAATCAAAACAATAGTTTTAATAAAGTTGTATGGACATACAACCTGACAAAATGCATTACCCACTTGTCTTCTTATTGTTAAAGAAAATGTTTAGCGATTTTGGAAAATAATACTATTTATCAAGATTTTTCTGAATATGTACCGATTGCTATTCCGTTTATATTATGAAAGATTATCACAAAGATGGAATATAATCCCATCCTTGACTCTGTAAATGCTCTAACCAATATGTTAGAAATCCTGTGTGTTCGTAATTTGTGATAAGTCGTGCTGAATTCACCTATTCATTATTCTGATGTCCTTCCTACCCATTGGTGTACAACAAATGCAAGGGAGGTATGAATTCACAGACACAGATATCTTACTGTGGGTTAAAGTCTCTGAATGTTGATCACTTGCCCCTTACCACTGTAGGCCCAAACCACAGTAGGCTCAAGCCTTAATCATAGTCTTTGAAGTGAGAAAGCTACCCATCTATCTTATGAAAGATCAGTAGTTCTATCCAGTGTGCTTGCATGTTTGTTATCTTTCTCCACCATGAAAAGCTGGAAATCACCATATTATAACTGGCTGATGAGTGTGACATTAAATCCAATAAACAGCAGGCAAAGATGGTCCGACACAACTGGGAGTACAACTTCTTAAAAAAGACAATTGATTTCAAAGTGCTTGATACTATTGGTAGTAGTAACTCTGTGAAACCTTTGGTAATGATGTAACATATTCTGCAGTGTACATGTTTATTGTAATCATAACCTTACGTTTATATTGAGCTAGTTATTGGTACGTTTGTATTATTAGTTAAACAATTAAAAAAAAACAATTCAGGATTTCTGGCAGATGTCCCATGATTACACTCCTCAAGCTGAACAGTTGCCTATTGTTAACATTGAAGGGTAATTTACGAAGTTCAGTCAATTTAAACGTAACTTTGCTATGGTAAATGTGTTTTAAAATTCCTACTTTTTGGCGAGAAATATATACTTTTTCCTACTTTTTTCCTACTTTTCTTTAAAGAAACTTCCTATATTTTTCCTACTTTTTCACTGAGGGCGAGTTGACAGCCTGTAATTTCCAGTTATGAGCTCCCTACTCGAAAGTTGCATGGGCTCAAGTTTCATTTTCAATTTACATGCCAGCGTTTATAGGCTGTGTAACCATAACCTTGGGCAAATCAGCCGTTAATATCGTATATTCGATAGGCAACATTCCATAGAATACACTCGCTGACTGACCTGCGCCTATTCATTGTATACACGTAAACAGCACTGAATCGTCTAACAAGCATCCAGCGAACCATGGGCAATAAGATTAATAATGAATGGAGAATTACTTATATTTATAAACTTACCATGTATGTTTATTTGAATAACTGTTGGTAAATCTATTTATTAAGAATTATTTAGAATTGCATTTTATCTTTTCTTCTCCTGTAGAGGCTATTCAATGTACAAATAGATTTTGCATCTTTCTATAAATAGACACTGGCGGAGGCTTTGGACATATGTAAATCAGTTTGATTTAAATTTGGTATTTTTACTTTCTGTGTGTTTAATGAATGCATTAAAGCTATAATAGTTATACACAAAAACGCTCGAGATGTGTTTTCACAAAGGAATATAAATCTTATTCGCAACTATTAAATCTAACTTAACGCTTTTGTGATCACAAATGAAGTAAAATCATTATATTTAATTGTGATGAATGTTCCCTGACATGTGTTTTTATTTGGAACACATAGTATAAATGCTTAATCCATAACAAATATTGTTGATGCTGATATATTCCTTCTCTTCCTTATTTTCTTGGAAACGAGGTAACTTCTAGTAAATTTTGATTTGACTGACAACTACTGTATAAATTATTTAGATTAAAAAAATCGCAGATGGAAAATATGAAGCGGTAAGATCAGTCAATTGTACGGACATTACATAATTAAATGTATCTTTAACATACGGACTTTTCATAGTTTCCCGGCACCTTATGATGCTCTGCATCATTGTTTTTCTTGTGAAATACTGATGTTTCTACCAAATTCTTGTGTAGAGGCAATACAATCTACAAATAGACATCGTTTTTATAAGACTATGAATAAATGCATTGTATACTAAAATAATTTAATCATACAAACTCTTCAAATATATATAAGGGGTGTCATGGGAAAACCGGGCTTAGTGCAAGTGCCTAAAGTGTCGTCCCGGATCAGCCTGTGCAGTCCGCACAGGCTAATACAGAAAGGCACTTTCCGCCTACAGTGGATTTATGTTTAGAAGAGACTTCATAGAAACAGAAAATACCATAAAAGCGGAAAGTGGTGTCCCAGATCAGGCTGTGCGGACTGCACAGTTCACACGGGCTGGGAACGGATTTAAAACGTGGCATAGTTCATCAGTTCATTGCTTTGACATGAAATAATTATATTCTTTTTATTTATTCTAAATATAGAAACATTTCCTACTACTGTTTTAGGAGCTAGCCACATGAAAAAATGAGTTTGCTATTTGATGATGAAAAATGACTTATTTATTTTATTTTAAATAATATTGAAAAATAATTTTATTTTATTTTAAATAATATCGAAAAATATTGTTAAATGCATATAGAATAAGGATCTATGAAGAAATGAGCCTGTTCGTTTATAAACCAAATCAACGTAATGCATCAGTTTTAAATATTCATGTTGGATTTACATTATTTACAAACATTTACAACATATATGCCAAATATCTTTTTAGCTCACCTGATCATAACGTGCTCATGGTGAGCTTTTAGGATCGCCTTTTTTCCATCGTGCATCGTCCGTCGTGCGTTGTGTGTCAACATATTCATTCAAAGAACATCTAAACTGCTGGACAGATTTTCACCAAACTTCACAGGAATGATCCTTGGGTGACCCTCTTTCAAATTGTTCCGGTCCGCTGCATATGTAGGTCACAAGAGCTAAATATAGATTTAAAAACTGAAAACTGTAAAAATCTTCTCTGAAACCACAAGGCTTGGAGCTTTCATATTTGATATGTGACGTGCTGTAGTGGTCCTCTACAAAGATTGTTCAAACTATGCCCCTGGTGCCATAACTCGCCCCGCCCCGGGGATCTCATGGTTTATATTAACTTGTATAGCGAAATGACTTTTATTATCTTCTTCTCTGAAACCGCAAGGCCTAGAGTTTCATATTTGGTATGTAACATTGTATAGTGGTCTTCTACAAAGATTGTTTAAATGATGCCCCTGGGGTCAAAACTGGCCACACCCCAGGGGTCACATTGTTTACATAGACTTGAATAGCAACGTGACTTTAAAAATCTTTTCCTCTGAAAGCGCAGTTCCCAGAGGTTTCATATTTGGTATGTAACATTGTATAGTGGTCCTCTACAAATGATGCCCCTGGGATGAAAACTGGCCTCACCCCGGGGGTCACATGGTTTATATGGACTTGAATAGCAAATGACTTTAAAAATCTTTTTCTGTGAAACTGCAAGGCCTACAGGTTTCATATTGGAATGGTACATTGTATCGTGGTCCTCTACAAAGATTGTTCAAATGATGCCCCTGGGGTGAAAACTGGCCACACCCTGGGGGTCACATGGTTCATATAGCCTTAAATAGCAAAATGACTTTAAACATCTTCTCTGAAACCGCTAGGCCTAGAGGTTTCATATTTGGTATTTAACATTGTATAGTGGTCCTCTACAAAGATTGTTCAAATGATGCCCCTGGGGTGAAAACTGGCCACACCCTGGGGGTCACATGGTTCATATAGACTTAAATAGCAAAACGACTTTAAAAATCTTCTCTGAAACCGCAAGGCCTAGAGGTTTCATATTTGGTATTTTACATTGTATAGGGGTCCTCTACAAAGATTGTTCAAATGATGCCCCTGGGGTCAAAACTGGCCACATCCTGAGTTAACATGGTTTAAATACACTTGAATATCAAAATGACTTTAAAAATCTTTTCCTCTGAAACCTCAAAGCCCAGAGGTTTCATATTTGGTATGTAACATTGTATAGTGGTCCTCTACAAAGATTGTTCTAATGGTGCCCCTGGAATGAAAACTGGCCACACCCCGGGGGTCGCATGGTTTATATAGACTTAAATAGCAAAATGACTAAAAATCTTCCCTGTAACCGCAAGGCCTAGAGGTTTCATATTTGGTATTTAACATTGTATAGGGGTCCTCTACAAAGATTGTTCAAATGATGCCCCTGGGGTCAGAACTGGCCACATCCCGAGTTAACATGGTTTAAATAGACTTGAATATCAAAATGACTTTAAAAATCTTTTCCTCTGAAACCTCAAAGCCCAGAGGTTTCATATTTGGTATGTAACATTGTATAGTGGTTCTCTACAAAGGTTGTTCAAATGGTGCCCCTGGAATGAAAACTGGCCACACCCCGGGGGTCGCATGGTTTATATAGACTTAAATAGCAAAATGACTTTTAAAATCTTCTCCTCTGAAACCGCAAGGCCCAGAGGTTTCCTATTTGGCATGTTACATTGTATAGTAGTCCTCTACAAAGATTGTGCAAATGATGCCCCTGGGGCAAAAACTGGCCACACCCCGTGGCTCACGTGGTTTATATAGACTTAAATAGCAAAATGATTTTTAAAATCTTCTCTGAAATTGCAAGGCTTCATATTTGGTATGTAACTTTGTATAGTGGTCCTCTACGTAGATTGTTCAAGTGATGCCCCTCGGGTCAAAACTGGCCACACCCCGGGGGTCACATGGTTTATATAGACTTAAATAGCAAAATGACTTTAAAAATGTTCTCCTCTGAACCTTCAAGGCCTAGAGGTTTTATATTTGATATGTAACATCATGTAGTGGTCCTCTATAAAGATAGTTCAAATGATGCCCCTGGGGTCAAAGCTGGGCACACCCAGGGGCTCATATGGTTAACATGGACGTAAATGGCAAAATGATTTAAAAATTCTTCTCTAAAACCACACCAGAGGTTTCGTATTTGGTTAAAACATTATATTGAGACCTGGATTGGGATTGCATCTGGGATAGGTGGCGTCAAGGTCACTGTTACTTAAAATAGAAAAACTGTTTCCGCTCATTAACTTCAGAATGCATTGAGATATTTTAAAGAAAATTAATACATAGTTACCTTATATTGACACCTTGCATGGGATTGCATATGGGGTGGGAGGGTATTTAATACAGTATATAATAAGTTTTTATTCCCCCAGCATCTCGATGCAGAAGGCATAATATAGTGATCAGTCCGTCCTATCATCTTTCCGTCCTAACCGTCTGTGACAAGGTTAAGTAGATTTTACCGTTTCATCTAGCACCAACACTGCTTACTACAACATTTTGATACTTACACAGTTGCTGCTTATGACCATTCCCTATCCATCCATATCATCCAACCTCACTTTGACCTTGACCTAATTTGGACTTATAATAATTCAAAAGTACCATTTCTTGGTTAACTAGATTAAACCGTTTCGTCTAGCACCAACACCGCTTACTATAACACTTGGATATTTACACAGTTGTTACTTATGACCGTTCCAAATCCACCCATATCACCCAACCTTTATTTGACCTTGACCTAAATTGGTCTAAGAAATGGGCTATCCAGCACCAAACGGAGGCATGTGGTTTTATCAAACACAGGATCTTGTTTTTGTTTACAGTTTTTAAAATATCAACAATTTATTGTTGTTACAATCGATAGTTATTTGTGTATACATGTACAGTGAAATCACGATTATGCAAATTGGAATTATATGATATGATGACGTACTATGAACAACAGCTGCAGTCCTGTCGTTTTGCCATCTTTATTCAATGTGAAAAAAGATCTTTTAATCACGTTTATACCCGAAATGCAATTATACAAGCAATTATCAGGGTCAGATGACAATTAAATATGTGTGACAAAGATGCGATTATACGAATCACTGACAAGGGGATGTTTTGACACCTCTTCGAGTGACAGCCACCATCCTGTGTTTTGCATAATACAGCATGGAAGTTGAGAACACTGTGCTACAAATTTATCTGATAGGGCATTGCGTAATTTAGGCAAAATCTCACACAAGCAAGATTATAATGTGTATATTGTTTATAAAATAAAAAAAATTGAAGAAATATTTAAATTCAACGTGATATTATAGTTATTATGTTTTAATACACAGTAATCCTTTATTATGATTATGAGTCCAATTATGCAGCAATACTGAAATTATAGAACAATGTTCCAAATTTTTTTAAGAAAGATGCGGTTATATGGAAAAATGTGATTATATGAGTCATCACAGCGGTCCGGTGACTTTTAGTATAATCACGATTCTACTATAATTCTCATAATGCTCTGACTTGATCCATGAGTGAGCATCTGTGAAATAATTGTGGTCCTACACAGTCTGTCAAAGTTTTAATTCGGTAAAAATATAAAGCATAAGCAGGAATTCACTCTCTCATATGCATTTTGGTATATTTGAGACTTCTTCCATGTCCATCTATAATTGTTCTTCATGTTCCGCATGCTTTAAAATAGAAAATCCCTCCATGTTTGTTGCATCTACTGCAAACATGTTTGCAGTATATGCATCTTTTTCTGGATCTAAAGAAAACATAAAGGCTTAATTTTTTAGTATTTATAGGTATTAAATGTGAAAGTAAAGTTCATAATTAATATGAGAGTCAAGTGTATTGTACTGGATTGTGATTACCTCCATCAGTCTAAATTGTGTTGGCCATACATGTATTTTACTCTTCTATTGCATTGAATGTGCATTATTTGTTGAAAATGATTATACTTGGTGGTTCAGTTATAGATATCGAAACCTGCAGAAGGTAAAATAAAATAAAACACTTCTAAGTATAAGTGCAAAAGAAGATATTTAGTTGCAAAGCATATCATATCATTTATATTGTAATGTGCAAGCAATTGTAAATGTACAAAAGCACAATCACACATCTATTAACATATTTCTCTTTAGCATATCATCAGTGCTACTTAGATCCGCTCAGTTGATAGAAAATGCGAAAAAGTTTAGTGGAAATAATATGCCTTATAACGTTGCTGTGGCCAAATTAAATTATGATGTTTGAAAACTGATCAATAGACACTACAAATTTTGAATAGTTAACAAAAATGAGATTGCCCTCCTCAATGAATTCCTTTGCATAAAATAGTCCTGATCAAATAACCAAAAGCTTCGTTTTTCTTTTTTTTTTATGTACACCTGAAGTTAAAATAGTTTTAATAGGGTATTTAAGAAGATACCCCAGCAGTTAAACCCACTCAAAATGGCAATTTGCACTACTGATCAATATAATGTACCATTCTTATCATTCTGTTCTTTCCTAAATACAACCTATTGAAATGCCTTTATATGCCTTGTCTTCTTCACGAGACACTCAAGACCTAAACCATTCATGTTGAAATCAATGAAAGCCTTTATTGAAATTGTTGTAATGGGTGTAATACTAGAACTAATTCAATTCAATGCAGGTATGACATCAAAATCTGTATTGGACATATTGATCAAGGGTGCTGGGTTTAAAGCATATTAATAATCTAACTTTTTAGGCAATTCCAAAATGTCTCGCAATTACAAGATTTTATGACAAATTTTTAAAGGGACTGCACTACAGATGGTCTAATCGTAAAAACTAAATATACAATTTTTCTTCATTATATAGAATACATTAAAAAAATTAGGCACATATGTTTTAATTTACCTGAAACACAATGGTTTTATATAGTTTTGTCTTTATCGGTCTAACTCACTGAGTGATTTTAAAATAGTGCTGTTTATATTTAGGTTATTACATGACAGTTAAATGTTGTCAAGTCGCGCATACGCATATTTTTATCAGGTGCTTGTATTGGGGAAAGCAGCAGTATTTATAAATCGGGAATTTTTTCAATAAATTATACAGTTTATGACAGTATTTGATCGTGTTCTATACAAAAAATGATGGTTTTACAAATGTTTTTACTGTTTAGACATAACTACAAAAACAGCACATTTTTATGCCTATCTGGAGTGCAGTATCTTTAATTATAAGATCCACTAAAGATAAACAATAATAATAACTTGTAAAACCAATAAGGTGGTATTTTATTTTTATGCCCCAATTTTCAGAGTGGTGGTGTATAGATTTGCCCTTGTCCGTCGGATTTTTGTGTCACGCGTAACTCAAAAAGTGTTACTGCTAGAGCAATGAACTTTATATACTTATTTATCAGCATATGAACTTGTGCACCTGAGTATTTTGGTGAATTTTTTCTGACGTCAGTGGAGTTATGGCCCTTTTATAGCAAAAAAAATACATTTTTGGACTTGTGTCGCATGTTACTTGAAAAGTATAACTGCTAGTGATGAAACTTAATAAACATGTTCATCAGCATGTAAACTTGTGCACCTGGGTATTTTGGTGCATTTTTTTCGACATCAGTGGAGTTTTGTGACAACCAGCAGAATCTGTGGGGCATCCGTGTTCTACGGACACATGTCTAGTTTATAGTATGTAAGAATCTTTGGAAACTATGAACTGTACATGACTGAATCATGGTACCATGGCGTGACCTGAAAAATATATGTGCTATTTATATTTATCCATAATTTGGTAGTCCTTGAGGGGTATTGAGATGGAAAAAATACCATACTGCATTTAAAGCATTTCAGCCATACTGTCTATTGAGTATGCAGATATTTTGGTTAAAACCATTATTATACCCCACAAACAAAGTTTAGGGGGGGGGGGTATATAGGAGTGAGCTTGTCCATCGGTCTGTTGGTTTTTCGTTTCCGGATGATAACTCAAGAAAGGCTTGACGTATTCAAATAATTTTTGGTACACATGTGTAACATCATAGAATACGGGTCAAGTTCGATGTTGCTTACAAACCACTAAATTTTGACAGAGTTATGGCCCTTTATTTGACTTAAATTCCCTAAAAACATACTTTCCTGACTATAACTCAACAATGGCTTGACATATTTAAATAATTATTGGTACACATGTGTAGCATCATAAAATACAGGTCAAGTTCGACTTTGGTTACAACCACTAAATTTTGACACAGTTATGGCCTCTTTTGGACTTAAATTCCCCCAAAACATGGACAATAGCTCATGAAAGGCTTCACATGTTTAAATTATTTTTGGTACATAGGTGTATTATCATAAAATACAGGTAAAGTTCAACTTTGGTTACAAACCACTAAATGTTGACAAATTTATTTTATGGCATGTATCGAAATTAAATTTTTGCAAATGTATCGAAATTAAATTTTTGCAAATACACTGTTGACCATTCACAAATATAAGCATTCTCTCTCTGTCCATTTCTTTCGAATGAATGCCAAAGTTTTGTGACAAAGCCATATTGTGGGGGTATATGCATCACTCATTTCACAATTCTAGTTGTCTCAGTTGTTGAGTAAAAGCAGTACTCAATACAATTCTCTCATTGGGAGAGGACTGGGGTTAATTATTATCCCGCTCTTCAAAGAAGTGGGGGTATCTTGCTTTGCACCTGTCCGTCGGTCGGTTGGTCGGTCGCTCGGATGGTCGGTCGGTCCGTAGACCATTTTGTTTCCGCACAATATCTAGAGAACTCTTTGACCTACAATCGTGAAAGTTATATGCTGGTTACTTGGGAGGAAAGGAAGACGCCTGTACATTTTTAGGTCAACAGGTCAAAGGTCAAGGTCACTGTTGGTAAAAATAGAAGAACGGTTTCCGCGCAATAACTTGTGATCATCTAGATATTTTAATGAAACTTTATACATAGATACCTTATATCGAGTCCTCGCTTGGAATAGCATAAGGGGTTGAGTGGGGTCATGGTCGCCATTACTAAAAATTGAAAAACGGTTTCCGCTTAATAACTTGAGAACGCATAGAGATATTTTAATGAAACTTCATACTAAGATACCTTATATTGAGACCTCGCTTGGGATTGCATATGGGGTGGGTTGGGTCAAGGTCACTATAACTAAAAATGAAAAAAAGGTTTCTGCTCCATAACTTGAGAATGCATCGAGATATTGTAATGAAACTTCATATATATATATATATATATATATACCTTATATCGAAGCCTTGCTTGAGATTGCATATGGGGTGGGTGGGGTCAAGGTCACCATTACTAAAAATATAAAAACGGTTTCCGCTCAGTAACTTGAGAACGCATCAAGATATTTTAATGAAACTCCATACATAGATACTGTATATCGAGACCTCGTTTGGGATTGCATATTAAAAAAATTCTTAACAATCGCACATATTCACAACTTGGCTGCAAGTTGGGGGGCATACATGTTTTACAAACATCACTTGTTTGAATAAGAACTGGAAAGTGTAATCATAGTGTAATGATGTGCCATTTGTCACTGCAGCATAGTATCGTGTTGCTGATTTCTGTCACGCAAAGAATTTAACAAAACCTGTCAAAAGCCTACTTAAAACGAATCAGTAGCAACATATTGTTTGGAAATAAGAGCCTTTCAGTGTAGTCAAAATAGTTGGGTTATTTGGTAATCCTAGTTGGCACTTGAGTGCTTTTAGTGCATATATAATGACATGCTGTTATACATATATTTTGTGTGTATTCAGATACCTTTGAAAGTCTGAACAGATGATGAATGATTTATGGTCCAATTATTCTTATTACTGAGGGGGAGTTTTATCTAAGTGTTATCATAATTACGTACAAAATCGACAACACCTTGAATGATACCATTGTGCTTTCATGTCGGTGCTATTAGGTCGATTCTTACGATGGCCACTAGCTTTACTAATGAACAATTCATAACAAAAGCAGATAATAATAAGTGGTTGCATATTTGTTAGGTATTTGCTTTGAAATAATAATCGTTGGAAAATAAGTGGCAAACCAAGATTTATTGTGTGAGCATTGGAAATTTCATTATTTTCATGTCATGTTGCAGAATTGTCCTTCACTTGTAGCAAATTGAATATAATTTAGTCTAAGTTTCTTCAATTTGGCTATAAAATTCTTCATATTTTGTTAGTTTACAAAAACATGTTTTACTTTCTATGTTGTGGAAAAATTTAATATGTACCAACTGAAACACTTCAAATAGCCGAGTGCGCTGTCCTCTGACAGCTCTTGTTTGTGGACAAATTCAGTAATTTATGGAGAGTACTGGTCCTCCTTTATTGCATAGAAGAACTTCTGTCATAAGTCTGTATTATCAGACTAGATCAAAGCTTCCATCCAAGCAAGGCAATTGAATTTAATTGATTTGTAATCCTTTGTACACCATCACAGTGTAAGGGTCTGCCTAAATCATACTCTTATAGTACCACCATATATTGTAACGGTATAATGTATAGTGCCTTTTAGATGGTTAAATGAATATTTATGTAACATAATTATCAATGTTAAGCATAATTAGACGGTGTGTCACTCACAAAAACCAGGTCCCTATGTCCAAGTTCAAGGTCACACTTAAAGGTCAAAGGTCAAATATGAGAATTATAACCCACAGACCCTGTCCGAAACATAATTTTGCCCAGCATGGAAGGAATTTCAAATAAGTTAGGCCAAGTGTTAAGCATGGTGCGACGGTGTGTCGTGCACAAGAACCAGTTCCCTAGGACCAAGGTCAAGTCTCACTTAAAGGTCAAATATAAGAATCTAAGCCATAGATACTGTCCGGAGCATAATTTTGTCCAGCAGAGAAGGGTTTTGAAATAACTTGGCTGAAGTGCTAAGCCTAGAGATGGTTTGTCGCATGCAAAAACTAGGTCCCTTGGTCCAAAGTCAAGATCACTCTTAAAGGTCAAGTATCAAATACAAGAACTTAAGCCATATACCCTGTCCGGAGCATAATGTTGTCCAGCAGGGAAGGATTTTCAAATAACTTGGCATAAGTGATAAGTATTGTGCACCGGTGTGTGGCGTGTAAGAATCGGATGCCTTGGTCCAAGGACAAGGTCACACTTAAAATTCAAAATTCAAAGATCAAGTGAATGTATATATGTTAAGATTCTTGTCCAGGCTATAACTTTGTCCAGCATTGAAAAATTGTCAAATAACTTTGATGACCATTATAAGACGGTGTGTCACGTGCAACAACTAGGCCCGAGGTAATGGTTACATGTAAAGGTCAAAGGTCAAATATAAGAATTAATACCATGGACTCTGTCGGAGCATTAGTTTGTTCAGCATTCAAGAACTTTTTAAATTACTTGACAGAACTGATAAGCATAATGAGACAGCATATGGCGTGCAACAACTAGGTCCTTAGGTCCAAAGTCATGGTCACACTTAAAGGTCAAATATAAGAGTTTAAGCAATTGACTTTGACAAAAGTATAATTTTGCCCAGCATGGAAGAATTTTCAAATTACTTGGCAGAAGTGATAATCATTATTAAACGGCAGGTGGCGTTTAAGAACCAGGTCTGTAGCTGAAACTTCAAGGTCAATATTTAAGTCCAAAGGTCAAATAATTGTTTATTGCATCATATTGTAATGCATGCTGGGATTTTCAGTTATATTGACAGAAATGATCACCATCACCAGATGGTGTGTTGCATGCAAGAACCAGACTTGTAAGGTTATTTAATTACTTTCCTTTTATTTATGAGTGTGCAAAGCATAATTCAAAAATGATAAAAGGAATTTTGTTTATTCTGCACAGAATGATTTACGATAGCAGGTGTAAGTAAAGCTTACAAGAACCATAACTCATAATTGCACAACAATTTTGAATACTACCCTTTGTTGATTTTTTGTCAGGACTAAAACTATTTTGTGAAAACTCAACTTACTTCACAGAAAAAGAGAATACATGAGCAGAAAGTACAGTATAAAAGGACAATTCTCCTTTTGCAAAATGATTTGTATGCATACAGACAAAGCAGAGAACAGATATATTCCAGACATTGCTCCAATCTGTGAACTTTGTAGACCCTAACAAAGCAGAGCCCATCTCCAATTAAACCATGAGGTTGTTATCCTGAGTTGTTTAATAGCCAAAAATTGGAACAACAAAGAGTTGTTTATTGGTCAATAAACAACGAAAACGCACAAATTATTTTGATTTGATTTGATATTAACATGATTTGACACATATTTTTGCAATTGTAATGAGAACTATTTTACTATTCTCCGCTCAGAATCGGAACTTCTTTTGGCGTTGTTTATTGGGAAGTTAAACCACTATTATTTTGTTCTGTGTCTACAGGAAAAATAGTGGGTATCATGTTAGAATTGTGAATAATTAATAAAGAAACATTGCTAAATGTGATGGCCTTATTTCTTCAAACAATTGACAAAACCCAATTGACAAAACTAATTTAATAATATAAACACTGGTCATCGATGACACATTTGCAGGCGCAGGAACATTAGTAGTAGACATAAAATAACAAAATTCTAATTGTATTCAGAATTCACGTTAACATATATGTCAATATACATGTGGTGTTTCAAAAGAAAAAAAAACATACATTGAAGCAAAACCATGCTGCCAAAAAAAAATTCACCACTATAGCATAATTAGTAAAATATTGTTTATAAAAATTGTATGTTTGTATGAACTCATTGATTTATATGTTCACCATATCTTCCAGTATGTCATTGCCAGGCTGTGGAGACCCAGGAAGAGGCTGTGGACACGATCTTCCCAGTAACAGGCCGACTGTTTAACAGGCCTGGTAACTTAGTTTAGTGTTATAGAACTCAATGTTTAACTGCATTTACTGTCAGCATATGAACTCTATATTGTCTTGACAAACATACAGAGTAACATCAAATGTAGACTATTATGGGTAATAAATATGTGTGCAATAGCAACCTTTTGAAGTAGTGCCATAAATGTTTATGCAAACAGTATTTATCTCTGTTTAAAAACCTATGCCGACATATTTGATAATGTTTGATTATCTACCTGCCAAAATCACCCTTCTGTTGCTTTACAAGTACAGGTGACCTGTTGAGTACTTGCATTTAAAGCTCAACTATTCACCAAACCAAATACTTCGAGCTACACGACTCACCTGTTTGTCCGCATCGCCATAATGCTCTGGTTAAGGCTTCTGTAACTGTAACTACTACAGATATGACTTAGAAAAGTCAGGTTAAGGTTTGCGTGCGAGAGAAAAATCAGGTTAAGGATTGCGTGTAAGAAGTACATATCTCTGTAACTACTTCAGATATTCAAAAGAAACTTCACACATGTCTTTGAGGTCATTGCGTAAAGTCACTGACCAAGGCCCATAAGTCTGACCTGCAATTTAGCAGAATTATGTCCCTTTTTGTACTTAAATATTCAGGTTGAAGTTTGCGTGGCAACAACTCCATATCTCTATAACTACTACAGATATTCAATTGAAACTTCACACATGTCTTTAGTTTAGTTTAAACCTATTTATTTTAGCTTGATTGCATCGAAAGCCTTGGCTTATAAAGACATTCTTGAGTGGGTTTCCTGGGCAGAACCAGTACTTGGTGTCTTTGGAAAGATCTTGAGAAAGCTCCCTGAGTGGGGATCGATCCCGGGACCTCCGGTCGCAAGGCGGACACCATATCCACTACACCATTGAGACTTCATATGTCTTTGGGGTCATTATGTAAGGTCACGGACCAAGGCCCATAACTCTGACCAGTAATTTAGCAGAAATATGCCCCTTTTTGTACTTATGAATTCAGGTTAAAGTTGGCGTGCAACAACTCTATATCTCTACAACTACTACAGATATTCAATTGAAGCTTTACACATGTCTTCAGGGTCATTGTATAAGGTCACTGAACAAGGCCCATAGCTCTGACCTACAATTTAGTAGGATTATCTCTATATCTGCTACAGATACGCAACTAAACATCACACATGTCTTCAAGGTCATTATATAAGGTCACTGACCAAGACTTATATCGAGGGTTGAGCGTGAAACTATTGTATGTGCTTAAAATGTGTATATCAGATACCATAGTTTCACGCACAACCTCGATATCTGTGACCAGCATTTTAGGATAAATATGCCTCTTTTTTTGTAGTGATAAAGGCTGATAACTTATAAAGCTTGATTAGGTCTTCACTTATAATTATTAACACAACATCCACATGAGTGCCAATATTATTTAGTTGTATTTACACACATACAGGAACAGATGGGCCTGGCAGTGATGTACAGAAATAGATTGGTCAGCCAGGGAATAAACAGCTGGAATGGAACTTGAGCCAGACACAGGACCTGTACCGACAGAAGTGACCATGGTTGCGATAGTTATCAAGTTGAGGATTGCAACCTGAGGTCTTGTCAAGGTAAGATGACATGGAGATAAACAACAACAGTTGCTAAAGCAGTGACACGCAGCCTAAATGTAGTGTGGTTGCACCCAACAGATTTTTAGCTCACCTGATCTCGAACTGAGAGATATTGTGGTCAGTCATCCTCCGGCGTCTGTCGTTAATTAAGAAATGATTTTGCATTTAGAGTTGTTTATCGGCTAATAAACAGCGATTTTGTGTTCTGATGCGTATGAATTAAACCACAAGGCTGTTAGTGTTTATTAGCCGATTAACAACGATGATGCAAAACAAAATTCAATTGTAACATGACCTAGCACAATTGTTTTTGCAGTTACAATGCAATCTATATTTTACAGTTTCTAAACTAATTTTGGGTTGTTTATTGGTAGTTTAACAACGGTGAATTTTTTTCTTTGTCTATAGAAAAATTCTGCATGTTACATGTTAGAATTGTCATTTATTGTGAACATTTTGCTTTAAACTTGTTCTCTGAAACGCTATAAGGAAGTTGAAAAACTTGAAAAAAAAATGGGCATATATGTTCAGATTATTTCCAATAAAGTTGATCTTTACAGAAAAACTATGTAAAAAGGTAAATATAAACAAATATTTTTAAAGCAGTTGCTGCCTCACTTTGTATTTGAAGTTTGATTGTGAGTCTTCACATAATCAGTTGGAACACACATTTGATACTGACAGTGTGCCCTTAATGTGGGTCAGACAATTAAAGTGTTTTAGGACAGGAGTTGTCTCCCTTTGGTTTTAATTATTGGAGATGGCATCATATTACAAGAATTAAGCAGGGAAATTGTTTTAAAAATGACTAAAGAGAAAAATATCAAATCAGTTTGCTATTTCGGCAAAAGAAAATGACAACTGTGATAAAATAGTCAGTGTGGTAAATCTCTTAAATAATAAACACTATAGACATTGATCAGTACACGTTTAAACCAACTGCATTTGGTCTGTGTGATAAAAACTTGTTCAATGTAACCTGATATTCAGCTACAAAACCTTTGTCGCAGTGCAATATTTAAATTAATCCAATAATCACGTGACCTAATACTCACGTGACAGTTTACATAGTTACACTGTTTACTGGTACATGTATCAGACCACTGAGCGTCATTTGAAGGTTATCTTGGTTTCTGTTCAGTTGGAAGTTTTTATTGCTTGACTATAATTGCCACTACATTTAATGTGTGCTTTCTGGAATATTTATTTATTTAAACAGAGACACTGTGACATTAATATTTCAATTTAATTTAAGTTGTCAAGTTTTGTTTGCTGAAAGTCAATAAGCAAAATGGCGACATTTTCTATGTCTACTGTTGCTAAAGGGTCAGATGAATTTAAAGATTTTTGTTGTTCTACCTGCGAAGAGCAGTCTATTGAAGTACTCGCAGAATTTTACTGTAAAACATGTTCAGAGTTTTACTGTGGAAAATGTATTCATCATCATGGTCAGTTGTATAAAAAGCATTCCCCTTATGGAAGGGGAGATATGAACAAATGGCCTGTTTCAAAGAAGGTGGAGGATTTTCTGTTGAAATGCGAAGTTCACAAAGATAAAAAATTGGAAATTTTCTGTGAAGACCATGGACAGCTGTGCTGCTCAAATTGTATTCTACTTAATCACAGGTATCTTAAGACATTTTTGTTAAAATGATTGTTACGATAACAATAATCCTTATTATTAGACAATTTACTTTTTAGACTAACCTGATTTAGTCTGTTTATTAATATAAACAAGAATTAAGTTGAGGACAAGAACATACATGTAACTATTGGCTTGAGAACCCCATATATTTATATATATCAGAAATGGTGCAGTTTTAAACTTCCAGTTTTTACCTGGATACCAATGTTTAACAGGTAAACTGACTACCTGAATGTTAACATTTTATAAAATCAATACATATCAAGGTTAGTACAGTTTGAGATTGACTTCAATACCACTCATCTTGATATCAGATACACATCAAGGGTTGAGTGTGAAACTATTTTGCAAACAAGGTAGCCTTTATTCAAATGCTGGCATATTCATTTTAAGCTAAACTGGCCGAAGGCCAACGAGCTTATGCCATGGTGGTTCTTTCATCGTGTGTGTGTGCGTCCATAGATTTTTCCTTTAAACAACATCTCCTCCAAAAACAGTTGCTGAAACTTCACACAGATGTTTCTTGGATTGTCCTCTATCAAAGTCACTCCAATCTTTCCAGTCCGCTGCAAAAAATGGCCACCAGAGCTTCAAATAGAAACATATTTAAATGACATCTCATCCTCAACCTCTTGGCGAATTTTCAAATAATTTAGAACAAAGTTCCTTGGGTGGTCCTCTACCAAAATTGCTCAAATGTTGATGCTCATTTGAAAAACAACATGGCCGCCAGGGGCGGGCCATTTTTTTCTTAAATGGCTGTATTGAAAACTTTGAAAATCTTTGTCTTAAACTATTGGTTGGATTTAGAAATAATTTTACTGTTCCTTGGGAGGTTATCTACAAAAGTTCCTCAAATTGTTAAGGTCTGTTGTAAAAACTATGGAGGCAGGGCATTTTTACCTTGTATGTTTTTATTGAAAAATTTGAAAATCTTGTTGGATTTCGAACTTCTTTGACAGAAATGTTCCTTGGGTGGTTTTCTACCAAAGTCGCTCAAATGGTTTAGGTCCTTAAACAAATGGCCGCCAACGGGCTGGCCAATTTTCCTAATAGAATTATATTTAAAATTTTGAAGATCTTCATGTTAGAAACCACTGGTTGGATTTTGAAGGAATTTCACAGAAATGTTCCTCACGTAGTTCTCTACCAAAACAAATTATTTTGATTTGGTTCAAAAACATGGCCGCCAGAGATTTGAGGCCTTTTTAGCTCGACTTTTCGAAGAAAAGGCAAGCTATTCTACTTTTCGGCATCCAAGCTTGGTTAAAGTTTTTTGGTAAGCTGGTTTCTCAGGAATGGCTTGAGGGATTTCATTCATTCATTATAACATTTATTCCCCACATTAAAATGAACCTATAGGCCAAGTTTGGTAACTCTAGTTTGAAATTTGTCCAACTTATGGGCCTTTTTACACTTAGAAATTTTACATGTAACTATATGGACAGGTTAAAGATTTTTGGTAAGCTGGTTTCTCAGGAATGGCTTGAGGGATTTCATTCAAACTTATAACATTTATTCCCCACATTAAAATGAACCTATAGGCCAAGTTTGGTAACTCTAGTTTGAAATTTGTCAAAATTATGGGCCTTTTTACACTTAGAAATTTTACATGTAACTATATGGACAGGTTAAAGATTTTTGGTAAGCTGGTTTCTCAGGAATGGCAAGAGGGATTTCATTCAAATTTAGAACACTTATTCCCTATATTAAAATGAACTCATAAGCCAATTATGATAACTCTAGTTTGAAATTGTGAAAATTGTGGGCCCTTTTACACTTAGAAATGGACAGGTTAAAGTTTTTCAGTAAGCTAGTTTCTCAATTTTTTGTTTCCGCTTCCTAACTTGAGAACTGATTAAGCTATTGTAATGAAACTTCAAACATAGATATCTTATAGCGAGACCTTGCTTGGGATTACATATGTTGTGGGTGGGGTCAAGGTCAAGGTCACTGTTACTAAAAATAGAATAAACAGTTTCCGCTCAATAACTTGAGAACGCACTGAGATATTTTAATGAAACTTAATACAAACATACCTTATATCGAGACCTCACTTGCGATTGCGTTTAGGGTCAAGGTCACTGTTACTAAAATAGAAAAACGGTTTCCGCTCAATAACTTGAGAACGCATTGAGATATTTTAATGAAACTTTATACATAGATACTTTATATAGAGACCTTGCTTGGGATTGCATATGGGGTGGGTGGGGTCAAGGTCAGTGGTACTAAAAATAGAAAAATGGTAACCGCTCAATAACTTAAGAACACATTGAGATATTTTTATGAAACTTAGCGCATAGATACCTTATATCGAGACCTTTGCTTGGGATTGCATATGGGGTGGGTGGGGTCAAGTCACTGGTACTAAAAATAGAAAAATGGTAACCGCTCAATAACTTAAGAACACATTGAGATATTTTTATGAAACTTAGCGCATAGATACCTTATATCGAGACCTTTGCTTGGGATTGCATATGGGGTGGGTGTGGTTAAGGTCAAGTTTACCATTACTAAAAATTTTATTAATGTGCTGTCTTTAATGCATTTTGTTTGAAAAATTTGGTTTTCTTGGAATTTCCATGTTTCTTGTTTAAGAAAAAAATGCCAGTAACTCGGACAAGCACAAGAAAAGTCTAGCTAGCTGTCCTCCTACAGCTCTTGTTTTGTTATATGGCTTATCAGCAGGGTCCTTTTGCTTCTGACACTCCTTACTTTATAAGCAATTGGAGCATTACAGACACTCGTGTGCCTTCGTTATATTTTATGTGCCAAAGTACGCTTAAATATCCAGTAGAAGAATATATGAGGCACTTTGTGGGAAAACTGGCCTTAACGCATGTGCATAAAGTGTCATCCCGGATTAGCCTGTGCAGTCCGCACAGGCTTATCCGGGACGGCACTTTAAGCTTTTATGGTATTTTCTCTTTCAAGGAAGTCTCTTCTAAATATAAATCCACTATAGGCAGAAAGTGCCATCCCTGATTAGCCTGTTGCAGAATCCGCACAGGCTGATCCGGGACAACACTTTACGCACATGCATTAAGCCGGTTTTCCCGTGACTCGCCACATGTTTTGAAATGGCCGATCTAAACCATCCATCTCATAAGCTTTGAACTTAGAATATGTATAACAGTATTTTTTTTAATATTTAAGCAAAATTTGCCAAATTATTTTAAGCATTTTATTATAATATACTATATTTTGTTTCAGACAGTGCACCAAAGTGACGCTTGTATCTGAGTGTGTCAAAACCCACTCAACTGACCTGCAGCAGTTTGCAGTGAAGCTTCAAACAATTCAGGAACGAATGAACAATCTTCAAACAAATTGGGAGACCAGCATTAAGTCACTGCAGGGTTCATATGATGAACAATTACACAAAATACGAGAAACACGCAGAAAAATAAATGACACTTTAGACAATATTGAAAAAATCACTTTGAAGGAAATGAAAAATACACTCACAAGCCTGCAAGCTTCTCTCAAGACTGATGTGAACGACTGCAGTAGGCTTCGTGACGACTTGAAAATACTGCATGAAGCCATTCAGGACATAAGTGATATGAGCATGAAAGAACTCTCCTTTATAGCGAGCAAGAAATGTAGCGACAAAATACAACAGTCTGAAACATATTTGAAGGAGAACTCTGTTCAGGTTAAAAGTTCACTAACATTCCAGCCTAACAGTGACATTGAGCAGTACTTGTCCAAACTGTCAGGTCTGGGGAGGATCGTACACAGTACCCAGCCATTGACAGTGCAGGGAAACCCAGACCAAGTATTGACTGTTAAAGGAAAGTCAGAGTATAATGTGAGCATACCGAGTGATTCATCAGCATGCTGGATCAGAGGCATATGTGTTCTCCCTGATGGCCAGATTCTTGTTGTAGACTACAATAATAAGAAATTAAAGCTGCTGGACCAGCAGTACAGGGTGCTTACTCATTGTGATGTGTCTACTTCTCCACGGGACATATGTCATATAACACACAGTGAAGTTGCTGTTACTGGGAATGATGATAACACACATGAGATCCAGTTTATCTCTGTCAACAATGGGCAGCTGGTGAAGGGCAGGAAGCTTCAGTTACAACATCGCTGTGAAGGTATCGCCCACCACCAGGGGGAGCTGTATGTCACTGATCGAACTGCACTGTACAAGTACACGCTGAGTGGGAAACTGGTCAGCAAGCTGTATGAGCATACATCAGATAGTCTGACAGGTTAGAATCATGGCGGGTTCATCCGGATATTATTAGAAATATGTATCATAAAGTAATTGTAAGACTGCATAGTTGTAGAATGTACGTGCGTCAGTTTAAGTTAACAACAGCAGTTAAGAATGATTTTCAGTATTATTGATTTATATATATGAGTAATCATGTATTTTGACTGTCACTACATGGCACGTCTATAAATAGACACTGAGTGCTTTTCAATGGCACACCTTGTGACCTATTGTTTAAACTTTGTGATTTGGAAATAACTATACATGTATAATGACTTTTATAATTAACGTTGCTTCATAACATTATATTCAATCAATAAACCTCAAATTGTTGTATTTGAAATTTGAGAAATGTCCTTATTTATGTTTATAAAATTATAAAATTAACGACAGTTACTGGCTTTTATAACCGGTGAAGAAGAACTAGATAGAAAAGTGCCAATCCCATTTGTTTTGAAACATTATTTTCTTGTAGTAAAATGTTACAAACGTAACTACAGTCACAATATTGTACGTTCACATGTACGAAATATGTCAGCTCGTGTCAATTTCACTAATATGTCAATATATTGTAATCACGTATACATGTATAGGAAATCCATTATTACTGCATATAGTTACATCAGCTGACACATTCATGCGTACATGTTCATTGTACCGTGTAATTGTTTACATCTGTGTCATTGTGGTAGACTTCAATTCTAACTCACCAGTCAACGTGTCAAACTTTTAGGCAATAAACTGATACAGAACCTTCCTGTCACACTAAAATATTTATTATTATTGGATTTTATGCGGATCTTTAAGACGCGTAATCGTCTGTTTAACGACGCATTAATAATGCGATGTCACTGCAGTTTGTGTATTAACATTATGAAACATTTAAAGTAATTTAATATCTTGATGTGACTCTGTTTTGCAGTATGGGGGTGTGCTGTGAGTCCCACTGGGGATCTGATATACATCACCAACTACTTCCAGCACAAGCTCCTCACCCTGGCCAGGGATGGGTCTGTACTCTCTACATTGGAGGACCCTGAACTACCATACCCAGAGGCTGTACATGTGACACCTGCAGGCCAGGTGTTGGTCTGTGGATGGGGGTCCCAGACTATCATACAGGTGGATAGGGAGGGCAGGAAGAAGCTGGCCACTCTGGCTACAGACAGGGATGGAGTGAGGGACCCACAGTCAGTCTGCTACAACAGGCACACAGCCTCCATCATTGTGGGACAACTTGACAACAACATCCTGGTGTTCACAGTGCAATAGCTTACTTGTACATGTATCAGACATTTGTGTAATAACAAATATGGTTATCTTAAAATGACAGTTTGTAAGTTAGAAATGATATATAGTTTACTGTGTTATATTTCTGTGTAATATACTTTTATCATAATTATGACAGTATGACTTTGGAGCCAATAGTCTGCGTTATTTGTATCAAATAAGTGGTTTTGCATTTGTCCTTAACTTAACGAGTTATATATGATGTATGTTAAAGGACAAATACCTGGTACAATTTTAATTTAGGAGTCAATGTGTGTACAGAAATATACATGTACAATGTACATGACAATTGCTATTTTTAGACTGTCATTTGTACACATATGTGAGAAATGTATTTGATCAATTACTTGAAAACATGACACTGTAATGTTATATAAATACTGGTTTTTGAAATATGAAGGATTTATTTTAATTATCTGCATTGAAAAGACATTGATGATTTGAGTATTGATTAGTTTAATCATATAAAAAGAAAACATGATGTTAAATTGGTTAATTGTATTTAGTTTTATACTGATGATGATTTAACATCGTTTATTATAACATTGACACTTGTGCTGGAAGTTAAGTGAAAACTATCAGACATAAATAACTTACCTGCTCGTAGTGTTGGATGCATGTGCCTTTTCTGTTCTGTGTAACTGATGTATGTTAATCTTCAGAAAATGGAGACAATTAAGATATATAATTATTTTTCATGTATTTAAACATTTATTTAAATTGCATGGATGATATAATTAAACATATGTGTGATTGTTCTACCGTTATTATTATGTAGCATGTTATAACAACAAACTTTATATTGTGCGTGTGAATAAAATTTTGATCTTTCACCTTGTCTTTGATGTCTTTTATAAACATTTGAACTAACTGTTTATATTATTTAAACTTGTACGTGATTACTGCGATATTGTTCAGTGACAAGGTGTTGATATGCAGATAATTATTACATTAATTAACATTAACTGTTAAAATAGCATATACAAATAACCATTTAGCCCGTAAAGTATGGAAGAAAAGATAGATACCTTAAGTGAAGGTATTAATAAACTTTGATGCTCATGCACAAATTCGCCTCATGAACAAAAACAGTTCTTTTGTTAAGTCCCTTTGTCCGTCATTATAAAATTATGTTGAAATATAACTGTATACTTATTAAGGTAATTTTACTGTCAGTCAGTAATGGAACAGGGTAAA
>JAPFQT010000595.1:0-69000 GCA_027627225.1 Congeria kusceri | reverse complement strand
TACAGTTTTACCACACAGAGAAATACAAAACTAAAGAACACTACGGAACCGGAATTATGTCCCTTTAACTTTGCCACACACTGCCGTCCTAAGAAATAGTGCAACAGTAGCAGAAATCCAATTATTATTTTTCAGTTTATTCAATTTGGTGGTCTCTTAATGCTTTGTGACTTGCAAAGGCAGCTGGTCGTTGGTTGTACATGTATGTATGTGATGTACCTAAGTAATCATCCTATAGCATACACACATACACATTTTGTATGTTCATGAAGAATAAAGGAAAAATACATGAGTTTTAGAAAGATTTATTGTATTAACTTCTTAATTTTATGTTATATTACAATGTACATGTTTTATTTTACACAAGTGCATTAAATAACATAATGGCATACATTCATCTGCATGTACCTGTACATGCATTTACATGATAGATTTGTATACATGTATATACATAACATATAAACATACATGTATTTACATACATTGATTTTAATATAATATAATATGATATTTACACACATACACAAGCATACACGCACTTATATTCAATCACTAACAGGGTCTCAATCTTTGTCTGCTTCACCTTCTCTCCATTTATTGCAATCTCCCCTAACGCATAACTAGTGTCCCATCAATGAGTGTAAAAGCTTGTGGTGTCCCTTTTTCACCGCCCATTGTTTCATTTTTCTGTTCATGTCGCAGACATCGCTTATGGTGAGTGATCGTTCTGGTGGATTCGTCTTCGGCGTTTCTACTGCTGGGTTGGATTCTTTGTTGGATTCACTTCCACTTGCTGCCTCCTCATAGTACATGTAATATAAGAGGATCAAATTGAAATGCATTTCTACAATAAATATAACGTATACACTTTCGTTTTATTATGTTTTATTTTTCAGTAAACAACTACAATTGACTTATCATTTTGGCTTTAAAATTATTACATTCTTACATATAAAATTATCGTCTTGAAAATGCGGACAGAGAAAATTAATATAAATTGACTTTTAACACATGAATTTAAGTTATAATTACTTTTGAACACAACCGTTCAGATCGTTTTCATGTGCAACTAATCATACAGTCTGTTTGATATTTTGCAACCAGTCGTACAGTCGAGTCACGTTGGGTGTGGTTGGACAAAATGTTTGATTTCTCCGCGCAAAACCTATTTGATTTGTAAGTAATTTATTTATCACTTTTTACTCAAAAATTCGCCAAAACCATCGTCACAATTAAATATATGGCTACAAACTTATTATTTTTATTTCAAAAATCGAAACACTAAGTGATCATGTCTGCTAAAACAAGTACTCTTAAAATACTAGGCATAATCGCCAGAATATATTTACGTAATGTCATTATATGTTTTCGGAGAACTTAATTGTATTTATATTCTGCTTCTGCTTCGAAGAAAATATAAAATTAAAAAAGTGTTTCACTTACTGCGTTTTCTGATGTTTGCAAGATACTGATCATCGGCGTACAGATCACCTACTTCCGGTTTAGCTTACTGTACGATTATACACTGTGGTGATGCGGGGTTATAGTGACGGGTGGTTGTGTTACGCGCGTCGTTGTGACACGGGGTTGTGTTACTTTCGTTGTAGTGACGCGTGATTGTTTTACGTGCGTTATAGTGACGCCTCGTTGTGTTACGTGCATTCAAAATATCTAACATATCTAATTCCGCTTTCATACATAGTTTTATTATATACTATTCAAACCCATTTTTAAAATGTGGTTATAAAATAATGGCATATCAAGTATATCTTTACACTTAAAAAAAAAACAAGCTTGCTTCTAAACATACTCAACATACATGTAACTTGTAAGTACATCTCTCCAAAAACAATTTTTTCACAATTTGGGAATAAATAACCACGATTACATTATTTCTTTCAAGTAATCAAGTAGAGATATTAAAACATCCTAATTAATATTTTATATGAAGAAACTATGAAATTTAACTGCAATAAATCTTGTTGATATTTCTCCTTTGCAATTCATGACAACAGCTGTTTCCCTTTTGTTATATCGACCTTATGACCAAATAGATAGTGTATACTATATGTAATATTTACCAATATACACTCAGCTGAAGTTAAATAGTGTTCCTCGTATTCTATAACAGTTTTATGGTTTCGCAGCGAACAACGCAATAAAAGTTCATTGAATTGAGAAATATTTATACGAAAATAAATTAATTTGGTTCGCCAAATTTTTGCTCAGAAATCTTTACGATGATTATTAATTGAAGACGACATAGAAAAAAAGATTAATATACAACCGAGACACAAACTAATATTTTAGAAGTTTCGAAAAAAATTATTAGAATAGGGTCTTTGGTTTATTTTAATTAAAAGTTTGAAACCGTGTTGTGCTGGAGCCAGGGACGTGCCTATACATACGATTGCGCATTAACTTTGAAAACATATCTTGTTGAAACCTTTTTATCTTAGCTTTATTGTGTCGAACGACATATGCTTACCCAAGTTACTGAGACACTCGAGCCCGTTTGCTGGTAAGAATCAGTACTTTAAAAAGCCTCTCTGAGGTGTCTTCAGAGAAAGATCCTCCGCACGCTCTCCGAGTAGGGATCGAACTCACGACCTCCCGATCGCAAGGCGGACTCCATATCCATAACACTGCAGCTATCTAAGCACCTAAAAGATATTTTTGAAAAAAATTAACAACAACATCTCAAATAAAAAACCGGTTGGTATAGACACTTTCATTACACCTTTGCAGTTTTAGAAATACCACGCATGTCGCAGTTCAAGGCGGAAAAAGTCCCGCTCTATCGCCGTTCCCCTCTAGCACAAATGCGTATGCCAGATTCAACCTCAGATACACCCTTGACGGATTGCATGTTGAACTGTTATGAGATTAAAGCAAGACGATGATTTTGTAAATGTTCATTGATAAGTCTTAAGTGAATATGTTGTTGAAAAAACGTCGTTGTCTCTCATGGTTGTGTTGCGTTGTTGTCTCTCATTGTTGTGCTGCGTCGTTTATCTCATGGTTGTATTGCGTCGTTCTCTCTCATAGTTGTGTTGCGTCGTTGTGTCACATACTTGTGTTGCGTCGTTGTCTCTTATAGTTGTATTGCGTTGTTGTCTCTCATAGTTGTGTTGCGTCGTTGTCTCTCATGGGTGTGTTGCATCATGGTGTCTCATGGTTGTTTTGCGTCGTTGTCTCTCATAGTTGTATTGCGTCGTTGTCTCTCATAGTTTTGTTGCGTCGTTGTGTCTCATTGTTGTGTTGCGTCGTTGTGTCTTATGGTTGTGTTGCGTCGTTGTGTCTCATGGTTGTATTACGTCGTTGTCTCTCATGGGTGTGTTGCGTCGCTGTGTCTCATGGTTGTATTGCGTCGTTATCTCTCATAGGTGTATTGCGTTGTTGTCTCTCATAATTGTATTGCGTCTTTGCCTCTCATAGTTGTGTTGCGTCGCTGTGTCTCATGATTGTGTTGCGTCGTTGTCTCTCATGGGTGTGTTGCTTCATTGTATCTGATGGTTGTATTGCATCGTTGTCTCTCATAGTTGTGTTGTGTTGTTGTCTCATGTGGTTGTGTTGCGTCGTTGTCTCTCATGGTTGTGTTGCGTCGTTGTCTCTCATGATTGTGTTGCGTCGTTGTCTCTCAGTGCAGTGCCGTACCGTACCATACCGTGCCGTGTCATTTAAAATAAGATTAAAATGTAACAAATTCACTTTTTGGGAAAATCTGAACACTTTTTTAAAATGTGATTTGATTGCATATCAAAAACTGGACTCGATCACACATTTCACATAAGATGTGAAGAATGAAATTGCGATGTGTGAAGAATGAGATCTTAAATTTCACTCCTGTGGAAAATTAGGCCCTAATATTCACACATGTGAAAAACATGTGGAAAATATGGTCCAACGGTATGGGATTGAAGATTCGATTACATTTTGCAATCGCTTGAGATTTGTTTCAAATCAAAACTCTACAGTGTTCAAGAACACGGACTGTGAAGGTTGCTAGTGAAAGTGGTGTGTGCTATGTGGTTGATACAACAACCAATATAAAACATTTTGATACAGCTTTTGGATAAGATTGTTTAGATATCAAGCGAGCGTAACATTGGGTCCAAGCATATTTACGAAACATCTATTTTATATAAAAACAAACAAAAACAGCTCTTCTCAAGTTGTCAAAGTGCAATGCGGCAAATTCGTTTCAGTAAAGCCACTGTGACGTTAATTCTACTGATATAAAAATTCTTATACATGTATGTTCTTTTTGACGACAAATATATATTTGTAGCATTTATCTAATACCATAACAATTAAAGTCATAGATAAGTATATACATTGTAATTGTTATCGGTCTCACGTGAAAATAAGAGAAATTCCAGTTCCGTTGTATTCCATTTTCGTTATAAATATGTATCCATGTTCAAACCGATATATAGCAATCGTGATATGAATATGAAAGAATGAACAATTTAAAAAATAACGGTTGATACATCAAAGCATTTATGTGTGTAGCGTTATCCACACGTACGAACTATTTAGATGACGCCAATAGAAATATCAAACATTCAAACATCATTCGACCCTGTGGTCCAGCACGCTGGAGGTTTTATAGCACCTCCTGTCCTACGCTGCAGTTCACGCGATCCCTCCCTAGCTTCCGCTTATTTCGCAGTCTATTATTCCTGCCTTGCTCTGGACACGCGCAACACTTGTCCGCACGAATGGTTGATGCAATCTGCTCCGTGCCATGTGTCCCAGGTTTAGATAATAAACATCAGGAGCCGGAAGTATTCAAACCGGAAGCAAGTGATTGCTATGCACCGTTCTTACTTCTCCCGTGTCCTAACTCCTGTCCTCGGTAACTACTGCATATTCAAGTGATTGCTATGCACCGTTCTTACTTCTCCCGTGTCCTAACTCCTGTCCTCGGTAACTACTGCATATTCAAGTGATTGCTATGCACCGTTCTTACTTCTCCCGTGTCCTAACTCCTGTCCTCGGTAACTACTGCATATTCAAGTGATTGCTATGCACCGTTCTTACTTCTCCCGTGTCCGAACTCCTGTCCTCGGTAACTACTGCATATTCAAGTGATTGCTATGCACCGTTCTTACTTCTCCCGTGTCCTTACTCCTGTCCTCGGTAACTACTGCATAATACAGCACAGTTATGTGTTGACAGGTATCTTGTCCATATGCGGGATTAGAGACAGGAATCGGCGTGCGCCTACTCTGAATTTGTCCTAACATTATATTTTAAAAACTCATAATAATATGCAAACATATGCATTTCGTTCCAGTTGATGCGTTCTTCAATCAATTTATTGTCATAATCAAACCCATTCCCAGTATTTCTGTTCAATTGCTCCTTTCTGTCGATATCGCACCTTTCCGGTATCTATCCCAACATGTAAGAGGCACCAAAAGCAGTTTGTTGGCAGCTTTTTTCAGTTATTGAATAGTTCCGCCCCCCTCTATCTCGAAGTCTATTTCTGCACCTGTTGTCTTTGACAGTTCCTGTAGCATCACGCTAGAGGCGAGGTACAACTGTGTGTCAGTAAAACGTATTATTTCATGCACCATCAATGTCAGCGCTGCTATGCTTGGAACATGATTAAAATTCCAATGAGCAATCGACAGGCGATCAAGCCGATCAAGTCCGATCAAGTCCGTCATGTTCATGGTATGTTTCCGTGGGTCATTTCTTCTTCGGTGTGTCTTTGTACTCCGGCAATGTGTTGCTGCTTTATTGCATTTCTGGGGGGAGTTATTTTCCTGTTACGCGAACTCTCACTTGAACTGCTTTCCCGGGTTTGGCCTCCTTTAAATATGGCAATTATAACGAGTAGTGTTGTCGTACTTGAACGGCTTCCCCAATTGCAAATCGTACTTGTTTGTTTTGTTTTTGCTATCTTTCTTCTTCCTGATTACGTTTTGATGTATCGTTGTTTATCGGCCAATAAACAGCGATTTGGCGTTCTGATAGGAAGGAATTAATCCACAACGAACATTTCTTTGAAAGAGCTGTTTATTGGCCGATAAACCAATATAATGCGAAAATTATTTCGATTCTAACATGATCTGACAAATAATGTTTGCAATTAGAACTACATTTTACTATGCTGCGCTGAAAATCGGGACTACTTCTTCCGTTGTTTATTGGGTAGTCGACGATAATTTTGTTCTTTGTCTATAGAAATATGAGCTAAGTATCACGTTTGAATAGTTGCTAGCTATTTTATTTAATGTGGTGTACCTAAGTGCACAACGTATGACAAAATAATAAATATGTACTATAATAACAACTATTACATAACCAAAATTTGAACTGAAGTGAACTTATTTTAAGATACACTTAAGATGTTTCTGGAATACGGCCCCAGGTCTGCTTAACTGACAATTTCTTCCATTCTTCATAAATAAATCGAAGTGAAAATGTCCCCATAACTTGAGTAGTTTCCGAAACAAAAAAAGGTCCATGATAACAATGTATGACCGTTCAATGACTTATACATCTTCCAAAACAATATTACTTTAACATCATGCATTTTTCACAATCTCATTTTACAAATATATCATGTTATCTTGTTATGGTGTCTGTGTCGTCTGTGTCCCATTCCAAGGTCTGATACGGCATTTCCTAATTTAAATATAAAAATCAATACTAACGGTATTAAACAAAATATGCTTTAAGTGATTTTCTAAAATTAAGTAAGCAATTATGTTGCAGTTATCTTTATTTCGGGACCATATTTGCAACCAGACAAATTCGGATTTTCCAGCGGACTTTGTCTTAAATACGACGTCATATTGCAACAAACATTTCTTTTCAACTGCTTTAAAACATTTGTATTATATCTGGAACAGTAGTTGGGTTTTATGTAATTTTTGTGACATCTTTTAAATAAAATATACATTGTTTCCGTAAACTGCAAACGCACAAAGTAATAAAAATGTGCATGAAAAATAATAAAAGAAATAAAAATAATACATATTAATATGTTTCTTTAATTATTGTGTCATTGGTTAAAAAGGTCTATCCTAAATTATAACCTGACATGTGCATTTACTTCAAAATTAGCGCGGGAGACAACTCGAAATTTCTTCTTGGGGAATTTCGCAGCATTAGCTCCCCTTAGGTTGACTCGATCTTATGAACATGAGTTTGTTAGCTCACCTGAGCAAAACGTGCTGGTCAGTCATCGTCCGGCGACCGGCGCCGTCAGTCGTTGTCGTCGTCAACAATTTACTTAAATTGTCTTCCCTGAAACCACTTGGTGGAAATTAACCAAACTTCGTATGAATGTTCCTTGGATGGTCCTCAACTAAAATATTCAAATTATTTTGATTCGTTAAAAAACATGGCCGCCAGGGCTGAGCCTTTTTCCTTATATGGCTATATTGAAACTATCAAAATCTTCTTGTCAGTACCCACTGGTTGGATTTCGTAATAATTTCACACAAATGTTCCTTGGGTGACCCTCTACCAAAATACTTCAATTTATTTTGATATGTTAAAAACATGGCCTCCAGGGGGCGGGATCTTTTTCCTTATGTGACTATATTGAAAACTTTAAAAAATCTTCTTGTCAATAACCACTGGTTGGATTTCAAAATTATTTCACAGAAATTTTCCTTGGGTGACTCTCTACCAAAGTACTTGAAATTATTTTGATACGTTAAAAAAACATGGCCGCCAGGGGGCGGGGCCTTGTTCCTTATATGGCTTTATTAAAAAACGTTAAAAAATCTTATTGTCAGAACCTACTGGTTGGATTTTGAAATAATTTCACACAAATGAGCTTTGAGTGACCCTCTACCAAAATACGTTTTTCTTATATGTCTATATTGAAAACTATAAAAATCTTCTTGTCAGTAACCACTTCAGCGATTTCGAAATAATTTCACACAAATGTTCCTTGGGTGACCCTCTACCAAAGTACTTCAAATTTTTTTGATATTTTAAAAAACATGGCCCCAGGGGCGAGGCCTTTTTCCTTATATGGATTTATTGAAAAAATTAAAGATCTTCTTGTCAGCAACTACTAGTTGGATTTTGAAATAATTTGACAGAAATGTTCCTTAGGTGACCTATCAAAATACTTAAGATTATTTTCATACGTTAAAAACACTGCTTTCTTTATATGACTTTATTTAAAAATTTGAAAAGAAACCACTGGTTGGATTTCGAAATAATTTTACAGAATTGTTCCGTCGGTGACCATCTACCAAATTCCTTCAGTTTATTATTGTTTCAGAAAAGTAACATGACTGCCAGAGGAGTAGTTTTCCTTACATGGCTTTAATGAAAACTTTGCAAATATTCTCTTACAACTAGCAGTGTTGTGAAATGATGTCATGGGTGACTACCAACTTCCTTCAAATTCTTTGAATACTTGTCTGCCAGTGGTCCATCAATGGGGACAACTGTCATCTTTTACTTCACCTCCGAACAGGCTTTAAAAGTTAAAAAAAAACATTTGCAAACCATTATGATTCATTAAACTCTGGTGAGCGACACATGGCCACTTTGGCCCTCTTGTTTCAACTTACAATTTTCATTTTAGGTCAGATTTCTCAATACATATATGCGGTATGGACTTTAAAATCAATGTACTTGATCACAGTGATTAACTTATTCTGTAGACAACAGTGGGTAACCGTGAATATAATTCGCATTGAAATTGCAGAAAATGTAGTCAAGTCATGTTCGAATTGAACTAATTTTCATAATAATCGTTGTTTATCGGCGAATAAACAACGATTTGTCGTTCTGATGCTTACGCCCTCGTGGTTTTATTCCTACGCATCAGTAAGCCCAAGTTGTTCAATTAGAGCATCTGAACGACAAATCGTTGTTTATGAGCCGCTATTACAACTCTAAATCGAAAATTATGTATTACATACTACTAATACTAATACTAATACTACTACTACTACTACTACTAATAATAATAATAATAATAATAATAATAATAATAATGATAATATTATTTTACCTTGTGTTCAATTTTGGTTAACGTAAGTTTTTTCATTTATTGACGGTAAGTTTTTTCATTTATTAACGGTTAATCATCATTGTTGCTCTTAAAAGAATACAATCTGATTTTAACTAGTTTATTTATAATGCATAGTGGTACAACTTCCGCAGCGCACTACTTACAAGACCTTTGATATTTTCACTGTTGTGGAATCCGGTCCTGTCTTACCCATGTCAACTCATATACCACCTATTTCTAGCATTTGTATTGTATCATTTATGTATGCGGAATGATTTTCTGTAGATAGGGTTGCGTGGTAATAATATTCTATTGAATGATCGCCATTGGGATCGTTAAAACGTCGTTTGAATATTTTATTTTGTTTTAAATAATTACTGATTGTAGAAAGTTTGTTTTTTTTCGTTCAACTTGAAAGTTGTATTTCAACAATACTCACATAGGTACCTAATGCAGTGATTTTAATGGAATGACCTCGTGTCAGGAGTTTGTTAATGCAGGTCAGTGTCAGTGACAGTCGTCTAGTTGCCAATAATAGACAAGTGCATCAGAGAAAATGAGTTATCAGCTTTTGTCGCCCCCAGGCACGTTAAAAAAATACAAAATAAAAACATATAATACAACTCTTTTCAGGAATCAAAGTTGCTAAATAATGCTACTGAAGACTGCTTATTTCGCATTGTTGTTTCAAATTGTTGTGACGCGTAGTTGTTTCAGATTGTTGTAACGCCTAGTTGTTTCAGATTGTTGTGTCGCGTAGTTGTTTCAGATTGTTGTGACGCGTACTTGTTTCAGATTGTTGTGACGCGTAATCGTTTCAGATTGTTGTGACGCGTAATCGTTTCAGATTGTTGTGACGCGTAATCGTTTCAGATTGTTGTGACGCGTAGTTGTTTCAGATTGTTGTGACGCGTAGTTGTTTCAGATTGTTGTGACGCGTAGTTGTTTCAAATTGTTGTGACGTGTAGTTGTTTCAGATTGTTGTGACGCGTAGTTGTTTCAGATTGTTGTGACGCGTAGTTGTTTCAGATTATTGTGACGCGTAGTTGTTTCATATTGTTGTACGCGTAGTTGTTTTTGTCACCAATGTCATAGGGTTTCATTAGCTTCATTATAATTATTTGAACATAATTTACCTGTAGTTTGTATAGAATATGTAATGCATTTGAACAACCCCGAGTCACAACAACGCGTCAAAACTATATGAAACAATCACACGCCAAAACAATGCGAAACAATCACACGTATCAACAATGAGAAACAATCACGCGTCAAAACAATGCTAAACAATCACACTCCACAACCATGCAAAACAACTGTATGTCACAACAATACGAAACAACTATGCGTTACAACACTGTGAAACAACTACACATCACAACCCTGTAAACCAACTACGGGTCACAACAATCTGAAACAACTACGTGTCACAACCCTGTGAAACAACTATGCGTTACAACAACATGAAACAATTGCGCGACACAACAATCTGTAACAACTACGCGACACAACAATCTGTAACAACTACGCGACACAACAATCTGAAACAACTATGCGTTACAACATAAGAAGGAACAAATAACTTTCTATCAAATTGTATTCTTAGTAAATAGTGCGTTTTTTCGTTTGTAAATTTTTATGATTCAGTACCATACTTCATGTATATTGAAAAAGGTAAATGTTTTTAGCTCGACTATTCGAAGAATATGTGAGCTTTCCTGTCGGCGTCGGCGTTCTCGTCTACATTTGGCTAAAGTTTTCATTCAAAAGTCTTGTAACTTCAAAACAAAGTTATCCACTTGAAACTTGGAATATACCTTTGTCATCAAGTCCAGTATCAGGGACAACATTCCCCATAACTCTTTTTTGTATTTTAACAGATTTATGCCCCTTTTCACATAGATTTTCTGGTTAAATTTTATATTCAAAAGTTTTGTAACTTCATATCCACATACGTTATTCACTTGAAACTTCAAATATACCTTTGTCATCAACTCTATTGAAATCGGCAACATTCCCTATACCTTTGTCATCAAGTCCAGTATCAGGGACAACATTCCCCATAACTCTGTTTCGTATTTTGACAGAGTTATGCCCCTCTTTCAGATAGATTTTCTGGTTAAATTTTTTATTAAAAAGTTTTGTAGCTTCAGAACTACATACATTATTTGCTAAAACATAGGAACATACCTGTGTCATCAACTCCAATATCAGGGACTATATTACCCATAACTCTATTTTGTACAGAAGGATTTTCACTTGAAACTTGGAATAATTTGATGTAATAATTGGCATAACTCAGTTTTTTATTTCAACAAAGTTATCCCCCTTCCATTTGCCAAAATATGTACCAACTGAAATACTTCTGATAGTCTAGCGAGCTTTCCTCTGACAGCTCTTGTTACTTTACCCCGCTGCATCTTTATATGCACTTTGTTTTAAGCAAGATGGTGATATTGTTGACTCTCAGTTATGACATGTATTTCAAATGGTAAGGGGGGTGCTGTATGTCTATCCAATTAAACACGCGGAGAATATTGTGAACGTTTTTATCTTGGATTAAAACTCGGCAGCAGCAACATTTAATTTAGTGACTAGATGCGGGGCAACTAACCGGAGCTGAATTCTGAACTCTTACATGAATAACAAATCATAGACTTTCCTGAAGAGCATTGCGAATAATGGCATAGGATCCACATTTATAATGATTCTTAAGCCATTCTTAACTAAACTTGAAAATAAGTCAAAATCAGACATATATTTATGTTTGATTCACAATGCTTGAGAATATAGGCATTGCAAATACTAAATGTTGATACACTTGGAATTATATTGCAACTTTAATATGTGGCAAAATCAGATGCAGAAAAACCAATGATCAGATAACAAAATTGTAAGATATTGCTTAATTTTCAACTATGATTGTTCATATATATGGCCCTGCAAGTTTCTTTCTCGTAATGTAACAAGATACTTCAAGAAGCTAAATTAAGCTTTCGTGCTTCATATACGCGTTTCACGACTTCCTCGTGCATAGTCGTAATCGGTCGAAGCAGAAAACTGCACGAGGATATTGTGAAAGTACTGTCCCTGTCCATAGATTTGTTCCATTTGTACAACAGCAACAAGACGACTAATACATATACCAATACTACTACAACTACTGATTTAATTAGCGTTATCATTTATTTATTTACTGTTTGCCCGTTGTGTCCGTTTAGAGTGAATATTATACACGTTTTCATTGGTACGGCTGCTGTTGTTTATTACAGACTATTCTAACATTGTCGCTGGTGTTTTCTTATTACAATTGTTGGGCGCATTGGTTTTTTCTTCAATTTTGCGAATGCAGGAAATTGCCATCGTCTACTCAATAGTCCTGTTGATGACAAATGATTCCAAGAAGATATTTTCTTATAAATGATGACTCAAAGTTGGTGAAATTAACAATATTGCACTTTCAGTGTGTTTCTGTCATGTCCATATTTTAAGACATCTTTTATAAGTTTATGTTTCCAACATTTTAGACAGTAATGCATGGTTTTAGTTCGGGTTACGTTTTTAGTGGTTGTTGTTAGTGGGGCGCTAACCAATAATACATATTGCACGTAGTTTGAGGTGATAATCTTTGTTACAAGTATCTATTGTACCATCACGTGAATTGAATCGTATATTTCTTATGAGAGACCTGCGTAGGCTTTCTTAATGTCGTGGAATTTCTCGTTTTCCAAGATGTAAATAGTACATGAACTCAGCGCTCGTTGCTCTAAGATTCACGTGAAGACAGGTCATCAATTCTCCGGCACTGCCCAAACTACGTGAGGTCGATATATCACGGGTTCGCGTTCCTTGTTTCCGCGACTCCTTGGAGTTCTCTGGTACTGAAACGACGTTGGCAGTGTTCCACGACTTTCCATGACACCAACACCACCAAGAATACCGCAAAATTAAATATAATATAATTTTATTTATGCTTGAAATACAGTATGCAGTTTTATAAGCTACACCGATTACTCGTTGCGTAAAGAACCAACATGCATACAGTATTCCCAGTAGCGATATCATGAAAAGATTGGGGAGTTTATATGATCACAGATGCATAGATGGCATAGCAGTTGAACGACACTTCTCTTATCAAAAGAAACACAACTTACGGACAAACTTACATCGAATTTACGTGTGAGTTACCGTAGGAAATATCATGGATTGCCGGTTGTGAACATGTTTGCATGAATGTTCTAAGTCGCTTTCTGAATTAAATGTATGATTGTGTCGCATTTTTGAGTCAAGTCATTCCTTTTTACTTCGTTGTATTACGTTATAGCACGTACTACATAGTTGTGTCGCGTGATTGTGTAACGTAGTTGTGTCGCGTGATTGTGTTACGTAGTTGTGTCGCGTGATTGTGTAACGTAGTTGTGACGCGTGATTGTGTAACGTAGTTGTGACGCGTGATTGTGTTACGTCGTCGTGTCACGTGAAGGTGTAACGTAGTTGTTTCGCGTGATTGTGTTACGTCGTCGTGTCACGTGAAGGTGTTACGTAGTTGTATCACGTGATGATGTAACGTAGTTGTGTAACGTGATTGTGTTGTGTAGTTGTATCATACAATTACCATCGAAAACAATATGTATATTCAAAGATATATAACTACATATACGAATACAAATACAAATTGACAAATTGGCTAGCATAATTGGAAATCGTTTTTGTCGAGCCCGCTTGCTCAATGGCGGTTCGGTGTATGTGCGTGCGTGCATGCGTCCGCTCTGATCAAGCCTGTTAAATCATCATTCATCAGGGAATTTTAAAATAACTTGCCACAAATGATCAAGGTCACACTCACAGGTCAAAAGTAAAATATGGGCATAATACAGTATGTCCGGACTGTTAATTTATCGTTTATCTGGGAATTTTAAAATGTTCACCGTGTTTCGCATGCAAACCTGTGTCCCTAGCTTTAAAGGTCAAACTTTAAATGGGCTTGACATGTTGCCAACACGCATCTAGTTGTTGATGTTTCTAATTATACTAGTAGTTTATGTCCTTGTGTTTTATGTTTTGATATGAAGTCACAACAAGGCTAGGTTTGCATTACAGAAGCCGTGAATAAATATTATTATCAAAAAAACAGTGCATTGCATTTTATTAACAACAGCCTCAAATGGATGATAGTTATTTACACAACTACATATTTCTTCGGACAAGAAAAGCAACGTTTGAAAAATGCACTTAAATATTTCATTTATTGAGTGAACCATATTGGATGAGTGATGTCGGTATGATTCTAAATCTACTGACATAACGAAACATTTCCTCCTTGAACCAAGAAAGTTTTGCTGGCGTTATTTATGTGTTTGATTGTAAGCAGCCTTGTTTGTTTGTTTGTTTCCGTTATGAATGGATTTTGCAGAAAGTTGTCTGAAAAAGTTGGAAATTGGCCAATTAAAAATGTTTGGATGTTGTTTGTGATCCGGGTCATGTCTAGATCCAGAATTTGTTTTTGGAATCCTTTTTTTGTTGGAAGATGTATACATGATGCTGTTTAACTCATAAGTTGCATAATACATGTATGTTTGAGCTGCCTTTGCAAGTCTTCGCTCTCCGAGTGCCACTCAGTTACGCATATGTTTTCGGGATTAAAATACAAAATGAAAGTAGTTCCTTTCAGCAGTTTCAATACATTGACTATTTTGAATGATGCCAATAAATATTACAAAATTGCATGTAGATGTTTTTTTCGTGGTCCTTTTCGAAATCTATACAACTTACGTTATTATGGTCTTCCAAAAACCTATTAGTCGATTTAATTTAATACAAGATACAAGAAAACGTTTAATTATAATAAGCTATAATTATACTGGTTGATAGAGGTAAAACAACTGTTGATTTTTGGTTGTGGTAGATGTGTCCGGATACTAGTATATTGGAATTAATACGACTTAATTATATAGACACAGTCCGCGTCCGGGTTTTGATAATATCTTAGCTTCGCCCGTCCAAAAGCGTGTTTTGAATATAATATCAATGATTAAGACTATGACATAAAAAGGATAAAACAAACCTAAAACATTATACGCCGAAGGTCTTGTATCTTTTGATCATCCGACGTCCCAAAGTTTCGCTTGTGTGCCAGTATATACTTCATTCATGCCTCGTTCCGGAACATGCAACTGTCGTCTGTCCTAATGGTCGACGTCTGCTTTGTCACGTGTACACAGTTTTAAATGGACATTTCGTGTGGGTCAGGTTGAGCTAACACGTAAACCGGAAGTTTACAGACCGAAAGTAAGTGTGTCCTACGGACCGTCCTGACCTAGGTCCAAATGCGTTGTCCTCCATATTGACTGGTACACGTGCACCATGTTTTTCGACGAAGGAGGAGAATACGATTCGCTACTACTACTACTGTTGTTGATTAACGCACATTACGAACAGAGTATTATTTCTCATTCCTGTTCCCGAACAAACTGATGAACATGTTTATTACACCGTTACGGTAAATCTTCAAAAGCGCGACCTGGGCCCATATTTAGAAAGATTTTTATGTTGTTCAGAGGGGGGGGGGGGGGGGGCGGCGGGCATATTAGGGAGATTTGACTGATAGCGATTTCCGGCAGCAAGGAATTTGACACACCGAATGATATTCCGGATGCCGGGAAATATACTTTCGTCGGATTTTAGGTCCCGGTAATATTGGGGCCGCCCCGGGCCATTTGATAATGCAAGCAATTCCCATGGTGGGGATTGGACAAAAATGCTTGGCTCTAGGTGGAGAATTAGACCCCAAAAGTAAAATAAGTCCCTTTTTTTAATTCCCCTTTGGAAAATATTGATAGGTGCATAACTAAGTTGAAAATAAAACACCTCCACCAACACCACCACCACCAACAACAATTATTTATTAGCTCTTAAGCTTACAATTGCTTTTTAGCCAAACGCAAACGTTAACACAAGTGTTATAAATGGATGAGAAAAATATAGAATTAGGTTATGATAGAAGTAAACAATGAATATAAGTAATAAATGTCACAACGCTTTGAAACAATGTACGCGACAGATACTAAGTATTTGAGGAATTTAATTGCAACGCGTGTGTCAACATCTTCAAACTAAGCATGTCTTTTTAAAAAAAATCCAATTATAGAATTTTGGAATTTTAAGTTCTCATAATTTTCGAGCATTTATGAATAGCAGCATGTAACTCTAAACTTACCTTAGGGCGTAACAAAAATATGACATGTTTCTCATCCCACTTCCAACCGAAAAGAAATGGCCACGACAGTATATATACCACTACGGAAATTATCACCAATTAATAGTTTTAATACAGTGCTGAAAACAACAAGAGGATTATTTGTGACCTCGCAACTAGCCTTTCACAATATGATAATGTTATTTATCTGTATTACACACATTTTTGCTCGTAATTTGTAACAAAATGTCGATCGTTTTTCATAATAATTGCTTTATTTCTGATATTTTTTAGATTATTACTGTAACGTAATTACTTTATTAGTGCGGGTCACAATCATTCTATGCCATCTTTATTCGTGATGATCCCATGTTAGACGATAAGTATTCCCGATGATCACGCAATGTACGATATTTTTCACTACAGTATGATCACTTAGTTTACGATCTTTATTTGTGGTGAATACCTGATACTGAGCGATCTTTCGTCGTAACGGTTTAGTGTACGAAACATTGTTTGTGACGACCACATTCTGTATGACCGCTTTTTTACGATAATTACTTAGTGAACGGTATTTATACATGATGAGCATAATATGTAAGATCTTTATTCCTCGTAATCACTTACAGCACAGTCTTTATCTGTACGGCCTTCATTCTCTATGATCACTTATTCTTTTTATTTCTAATCACTTATTATAAGATCATAAACCCATTCACCTACTGTACAATCTTTATTCAGTATGATCACGTGATATGAAAATTGTAAGACATTTGAAAAAAAGTCCTGATATTGCAATCGTCTGTGCTGCCATGGTTTGTGAAAAGCTAACTAAACTAAATCGTTGACAATTTAGACCGATACAACTCAAAATATATAATAAATGTGGTTGTGTTGGTGGTGCTTTTGGTGTGGTACGTCGTTGTGTAAACTTGAATTGCCTGATTGTGTTACGTTGTTGTGTCGCCTGGTTGTGTCACGTTGTTGTGTCGCCTAGTCACGTTGTTGTGTCGCCTGGTTGTGTTACGTTGTTGTGTCGCCTGGTTGTGTCGCCTAGTTACGTTGTTGTGTCGCCTCGTTGTGTTACGTTGTTGTGTCGCCTAGTTGTGTAACGTTGTTGTGTCCTCTGCTTGTGTAACGTTGTTGTGTCGCCTGCTTGTGTTACGTTGTTGTGTCGCCTGGCTGTGTTACGTTGTTGTTGTGCCTGTTTGTGTTACGACGTTGTTACGCCTGGTTGTGTTACGTCTTTGCGACGCCTGGTTGTGTTATGTTGTTTCACTTGATTGTATTCCGTTAGTGTGTCACTTGGTTATGTACCGTTGTTGTGTTGCCTGGTCGTGTTACGTTGTTGTTTCGCCTGGATGTGTTAGCTCGTTGTGTCACCTGTTAGTGTTCTGTCGTTGTGTCGCTTTAATGTGCTACCTCGTTATGCCGCCGGTTGTGTAACCTCGTTGTGTAGCCTAGTTGTATAAGCGGCACTTGATTGTTTAACACGTTTACGATGCCTGATTGTGCTATCGTATTACATACAAATGACTGTGTGTGTTTTTGTGTCAGTAACTCCTAATAGTGGTGTGAATGGGTCGCAATATAATGTTATATATTTAGATTTATTGATCATGATTTAACAAAAACATATTGGTTTTAACCATTTGGAAATGACCCCAATGCAAATAAGCAAACATCTTGTTTAATACAAATAATTACAAACAATGTGCATCTTACACGCAAACATATTTCTCTTATGTTTGTATTATTACTAATACATATTTTAAAATTATTATTTTAATTGCGACGTGTTTTGATAATAATATTATCATTTTATATGAAAAATAGAGGCGGTTTTTCAAACAATATTGCATACTGCCTGCAATTCTTCTCAATTTCCAAAATTGAATGTAAATGTCAAAAGCATAATGATTGATATGTAATTACAGAAAAAAGCATTTTAAGTGTCTACAACGTTTCGGAAATAACAATAATTTCGATTCATTTTCGTCGGAACAGTCAATTGCAAAAGCATAGCAATTCATAATATTATAAAAGTGTAATTCATAACTGGAATATAAAAAAAAAATATGAAATTGGTGTAGTTTGCGTTAAAGGGACTTTGTTATTGAAAAATTGGTTTCCTGTTGCGCTAGAAATGATGTCAGATATACTTCGCACTGTAATTGTAATTTGTCTGGTCATGTTAGAATCAATTCAATTTTAGATTTATTGTTGTTTATCGGCTAATAAACACCGATTTGTCGTTCTGATGCGGTGTAACGCCCTCGTGGTTTAATTCATACGCATCAGAACTCCAAATCGTTGTATATTTGCTGATAAACAACTCTAAATCGAAAATTATTTCTTTAATAATATACGCAAAAATCAGTTCTAAGCGGACATGGAATGTTGTATTTAGTGGATAATTTCGTATAAAAGTTGCAGTAGTGTAATGGATCGGAAAATCGTCAGTTCGAACTATTTATTTTGCAAATTCGTGTGTTTTGTGAAAGTGGTGCAAAGCATGATGCACAAATGAACGTATATATAAAGATCACAAATCAAACAACGGCTTACAGTCAAAGGTGCATTTCTGTTAATTAATGTAAAGTTACAGTGTTTACATGTATTTAATTTTATTTGTTAAAATTGACCTAGAGACTTTAATTATCTGAGTGTTTATGATAACCAACGTTGACAGTATTCATGTTCTTTATTTGCTATTATTATACTGATTGGAAAGACAACGCTCCCATAATAAGTGTCCATGTGTTATAAACAGTAATTCCCTTCAATATTACTCCATTCCTACGCGTTTTGTGTATGCCGTTATATAGCCTGGGCTGTTATTTATAAAGACTTTTAGAGTAAAATGGAGAAAATTCTTAAGTTTTTGAAATGTCATGATTGTATTTTCGGACAAAGAATTGCTTTTTTGGAAGAGTTTGGCAGAGGAGTTGCAATATAATTCCAAGCGTATTGCTATTTAGTATTTTCCGAACACGTGTTCCAACGCATAATGTTCCAATGCAAATTATAAGTTTGAGTTATGTTTAAGTTAAGTTTAGGATAATATTAAAATCTTTATAAATATGGGCCCTCCCCTGTGAAATGTTTAGGCATACTTCATGAATTCTTCTTAAAATCTTTGTGAATACTTCATGCAGTGGCTTCAAGAAGAGTTCATGGAAAAGAAGTGAACTATAAATGAGACAAAGGCATGAAACATTCATAAAACTTAGCTTCATGAATAGTTGATGCATTTTCACATGCAGAAAAATGCATGAAATAAAGAATGGGTTTGTTCATAAAAACTTCATAAACTATGCACTTCATGAAGACTTCATGCACGACTTCATGAAAAATTATTTCATGAAGATTTCATGAATAATTTTGTTCTTTATTCTAATGTCTCATTTATAGTTCACGGATATTCATGAAAACTTCATGATCAAAATTTTTGTAATTTCAAGAATAAATTGGTTGTGCTTTTCTTCAACATTCATGAAGAATTCCAAAAATTATGAAGACTTCTAAAAATAATAGAGCTATAAAAAAAAGTGGACATAGTATCATAATTTTGTCTGCTTTCAGTGCGGACATTTCTATTTCCATATATGCGGAACTTCTGCGGAAAATTAATGCATTTGTTTTTCAGCAGGTGGAAATAATCAACAGAAAATTGACACTCGAGGAATAATTGGGTGATCCTCCCTTGGATTTTTCTATTTTTAGCTCCTTGTGGCCATCTTGTTCAGTGGTGCAGAATGGTATTGATCAAATTTGGTAAAGGGTAAATTTATGTAAAATTGGCCTTTTAAGCTGTTCCCGCTCTCTACCCTCATGAAAAAGTACTGTCTGAATTGAGTCGGACTTGTTTTGAATAGACTGATCTGGATTTTTCCACAAATAGTTAAAACTACACCCCAGCTATTGTTAAAGAATTAATTTCCATTCATCGAAAATCACAAACATTGCCACGTGCTCATTTGAATATCACAAATATTATGCACGTGCTCTTTTGTATCAAATATTTTAATCGCCAAACACGATTAAAATATTTAATTTATTCCAGGTGCGATGATTGGATAATATTGCAGATTAATTTGAATTTGACATTTGTGGATGCGTCTATTATTTCTGACATTGCTGAAAAGACTTAAAATGGAACAATTCTTACAAAATTCATAAGAGTCCAGACAGTATTCAAAGGGCTATTCAAACAAGTTATTCAGACTGCATTCAGACTATAACCACAGATACAGTAATTATTATGACCTTTACACTAAGTACTCAGGTGGCACTTGATATTTATTAAGGTTCAATGGTTTACTCCCCTAAAATGGTTTGTCAGACATTAAATAATATGTGAATATTATAAACATCCAACTGGAAATGATTATAATGCAACTTTTTTCATGATACAGTACAATGGTGCTAATATAAATCAACAAAACAACATAATTTTGTGCAGTCAAGTATAACAGATACATTATTTTCCATTTTCCAGGTTTTTATGTCTAAAAATCTCCTTAAAGTACAATGTGGTTAGGAACAGTAAACAATATAATGATTATGCAACTTTTTCACAATTTTATGGTACAATTGTGCTTCCATAGTTAACATTAAAATACAGACAAATGATAAAATACTGATTTTCCATTTTGCAAACTCATTTTATAATAGAACATTGATGGAAGGATTATATTGTACGGAAAACAATAATAATAAGTCAAACAATTGTTGTTTAAAGGAACTTAACTGTGAGTAGTAAGAAGACATGCAGCTTAAGCCTCTGGGCATGTGGTCGCGAAAATATATTACAATTGCTTAAAAATGTCAAACCCTATCAAATGTACAAAATCAGTTATAGTTTATTGACTTGTTTGTAACTTAAATGAAATAATACTTACAGACACAGGTTCCAAGTGTTCAGTATTCATAGATATTTCTGTTTTAAAATCACAATAATGTTTAAATCATTTCAGACTTGAGCAATGAGTCAACTGATGACATCATAAATGACATCATATCCTGCATAGCATTGCATGGTATGGTGTACTGTAAATGTCATGAAATTGCATTATTTATGCCCTTTTGTAAGTTCAAATTTACATAAGTTATAATCTTGAAACTTGGAATATACCTTTATCATCAACTCTAATATCAAGTGCCACATTCCCCATAACTCAGTTTTCTATTTTGACATATTTTGACATAGTTGTGCCCCTTTTTCACATAGATTTTCAGGTTAAAGTTTATATTCAAAACTTCAGTAACTTCAAAACTACAAAAGTTATTCACTTGAAATTTAGAATATACCTTAAATGTCATCAACTCCATCAAGTGCCACATTCCCAATAACTCAGTTACAGTTGTATATTTTGACGTAGTTATGTCCCTTTTTCACATGTGACAGGGTGCATTTCCCGTCATTATTATATGTTAGTAGTTTTTAACCTATTTAATAGGGTATAATATTTTGACGTAATGTAGGGAATCGTTTCACGAGCTCACGCGCCAGAACCAAAAACATATTCAAGGAAGCAACATCGTTTCAACTTTTTAACTTAAAATAATTAATAAATACAACTTTAGCCTAACAACACCTGCAGCCACGGAGTCTGGGCGAGGCGTGGAATGCCGGATTCCATAAATTAGTCGTGATTACGCTCGCACCAGTCAACTGCAGACTGAACTCGATATAATATAATTATTTGTAATTCACTGAATCGTACCACTATTAATAATAATTGAATACAAACGAACCCACGACTTGGTGCTTCTTTTCTATTTAGTTATACACAAACAGTAGAAAAGTACCAAAAGTTACAATGGCGCCCCATGTTGGGCGCCAATGTAACCCAGCTGAAAAAATCCCAAGTCACAATGGGAATCGAACCCGGGACCTCCCGGTTCCTAGGCAAACGCTCTACCGCGTCGCTATAAAAGCTAGCTCATATAGCAAGGCAGTATAAGTGTCCCTTATACATCACCCTACTACACACATAGATTTTCAGGTTAAAGTTTATAATTAAAACTTTTGTAACTACAAAATTACATAAGTTATTCACTTGAAAATTAGAATATACCTTTGTCCTCAACTCCAGCTTCAAGTTCTACATTCCCCATAACTCTGTTTTGTATTTTGACAGATACATGCCCCTTTTTTCACATAGATGTTCAGGTTATGTACTCGGACTGTATTCAGTATTTATTCAGCCAGAGATTAGACAGAATTCAGACTTGTGGTTTCATGGGTGTATGTTCAACAATTTTCACCAAATTGATATTAAAGATTGTTTTTTACCTAGAGGGGGCATATATGTTTTAAAAACAGCTCTTGTTTTAATAAATAGATTAACAAGCTTGTGAATTTTTCAAAGTATAACTTTTCCGCATCATGAAAAGTCAGAATTTCCGCAACTGTAAACTTTCTAAGTGTCAATATTCCGCATATAAGAATTTCTCCGCAAAACCAAAATCATTTTTGCGGAAAATATGTGGGGAAACTGATGATTTCCGCAACATTTCCGCATCTATTCAGCATTTTCTCCGCTTCTTGAAATGCAATGCGGAAATCGGAGCTAAGGGTGGTATTCATAAAAAAATCTTGATCTATTCTTTTTAAAGCTTCATGAATGTTTCTAGAATTTCAGTAATGCATGACACCTTCATGAAGTGTACCTTAAATGACTTCATGCATAAAACTTCATGAAGTTTGTTATTAGAGGTTTTCAAGAATACTTCATGAATAATGCAAAATGGCATGACAAATTCTTGATCTCATGAAGTCCATTTTGACAGGGGATATGATGATTTTAAGGTTAAGGTTTTAGTTAGGATGTTTCTGGAATACGGCCCCAGATAATCAAATAACAGATGCAAGATCTCGGTTATCCTCATTGTTTCGTATGTAAACACATCTGGATGAATTCTGATTGGCCAGTTTTGTCTGCTTAAGCTGTAACATGTAAAGCACGTGCAAGCGTACCGTGACACTATTGTAATCAGGGCGTAGGTAGACAGAGTGTGACTGTACTCGCAGTAAAATTTGTAATTATTCCAAACTGTATAAGCATTTATTAAATAATGTCAATTTTATCATATTCAAAACATTCAAGATAACTGATACAATGTTGTCATCATGATGGTTCGGATTTTTTTCGCGCTGTTTGGTTTTCTTATCTCTCCGTTAAGCGTAACGAGTGAATAGAAGTATGCCTTGTTACGCCCCTGGGTCCCGTTTCAATAAGCCCTCTTAAGTAAGTTACGACTCGTAAACCAGTTGCGACTCTCGCAACTTATCATTTTGCGTTTCAATAAATCATCGTAATTTACGATATCGTAGAATCCTCTCGTAAGTATGCGAGACGTAACAAGCACTCGTAATGACGTTCTAAACAAAATGGATGTAAGTTGTATTTGTGTTTTTCCACAATGCTATGATCCTTTCACATGACCAACACATCAGGTTATTATAAATAACCTAGGGATTTGGGGTTATTGTTATGTTTGATTGTTAATGGCTGAATAATAGTAAAACGGGGAAATTTTATTACTCGAAACTAGATTTGTTGTTTCATCATGCTTTAATGATAGTGATGATTGTTGTCATATTGCATTCGTATATATATATATATTTTAATTTTCATACTCTCTTGCAGGTACTCATTAGCTTAAGGTTCTTGGCCAAAGGAAATTTCTATTCTGAGCTAGCAGACATACACGGCATCAGCCGTTCATCTGTATCGCGCATATTACATGCGTTTGTCAGAGTCGTCAATAGACGAATGATCAACATATGGTAATTGTATTTCTTTTTATTAATTTGTCTGTAAAACTGAAATAATTCAACCACACTGATCTAGTGGTGGCATTGAACACACTCGTTTAATATATATATATATGAGACGTGTTACGGGAAAACCGGGCTTAATGCATGTGCTTAAAGTGTCGTACCATATCAGACTGTGCAGTCCGCATCCGCTGATCTGGGACAGAACTTTTCTCTTTTATTGTATGTTCTGTTTCAAGGAAGTCTTATCATAATATAAATCCACTGTAGGCGGAAAGTGACAACCAAGATTAGCATGTGCGGACTGCACAGACTCATTCGGGACGCCACTTTATATATATATTGGGTTATATAAAAGCTCGCTCTTCTTTCATTTTGATCGTTGTCCATTGGATTACTAAATTAACTGTATCAGCTAGACACTTTATTATAATAGGCCATTTCAAAATGCGAATCTAATCATGTTTCATCAAACTTGTATATTAGCAGATAGAATAAGGTGTAAAAAATAAAAATGTTTCAATTTTTGTGACCAAACCTTTAAAATTCAATGACCTTAGAACATGTTATTTAGTTTGTCACACAAATAATAGTAATAATATTTTCCCCACAATCTACCCTATTGTTCGGGGTGTCACGTAACCTGAAACAAGCATTTTTTTTTTGCCTCACCAAACAAACATGATATGGAAAAATGAATCCAAAGATTTGTTTTCTCCAGTACTCAGACCATAAAGCATAGGGATATACTATGTACGCTCTCCGAATGTGATTAAAGTTTACAGAAGAAAAGTGAAAATTGTATACGTTTGTTAGTACAATTTCTGTTTTAATTGATTTCATTGTTAGACCATACCAATTTGATTCTTTGTTTAGCGTCCTCGGGCTTGTAGGTTTTCGAATGCCTGAATGAAAACAAAAACAATTGTGGCAAATTGGAAAAAAAGAACAAACAAGACTTCAGCGTTTTACCAATAATTGTGAAAACACACGGAACTAGTCAATTTACACAGTTAAAATGCTGTGTTAAAGTAGGTCCTCAATATCAAGATGATATATTACAGTTTTGAAAGTTAACATTTGCTTAAGCTCGTACCAATGTCGTGAATAAATGGTTTCCTGCCTGGTCGGTAGGTTTCGAAAAATGTAGATGCTAGACATAGAATAAAATGTGTATGGCCTAATTATTTGTTTCGTTAATGTGTGGCTGACTTTACAAAAGTGGTTTATGCTGTTAATTTGTGTTCGCACAATTTGTTTTAGATTGCTTCCAGTATTAGTTATTTTTTCCACTGGTATATTTAATGAAATATGTTTTGATTTAAAATATCCATTTTTGCCTGGTAAGCTTATACAATAAAATAATTATTGTTTTATGTATATTATATAATAATTAAAAAGATAAACTAAGAAACGTTGTGTTTATTGTTGTTTTATATTTTATTATAATATTTATCATGTCAACCATAATAGAATTAAAACAAAACATGTTGAAGACGACGGCGTATGTTTAATATGTTTTATGAATCTCTGAACCGAATGTTTTTTAGACCGATTTGTCTTGGGACTGAACTGTCTTAGGATCACGTGATATTTTAACTTCTGGTACAACGGCGGAAATGGCAAAACACAAATTACAGTTACATTTTATGAAAGGATTTAGCAATTAATTAGGACGTGACAAAGGTAGAATTTGATTGTTTTCATTTTCATATACTATAATGAAACAAATAACACCAATAAACAGAACTGACATGAAGTTTTAATAATGGAAACTCGAAACAAAGAAATCGTCAATATACAATACATGTATACAATGCAGATAACAATAAAAGAACACGCAGTAACTGGAACAAAAATTACAAGTGCAAGAACTGGCACTAGACCTGGAACATAGAAAACCATACTTCCTGTGAACCTGCACTGAATTATTTGTGGTAGCATAACTTGTTAGGCTCTTGGCAAATCTTAATTTTAGTTACTTTTTATGTGGGCAATAATTGACAGTATAATTTTATAAAAGGGTTACTAGATTTACCGAAAGCGCGCGCTTTCGGTAAAAGTACCGAAAGCGCAGTGGAATAACCGAAAGCGCACTGGATAAAAGCGTTACCTATACAATATTAGTAGCATGAGCTATATACTGTTAATAAATATGTTTAAAGCCACGTATTTAAATGTTTTATTATATTTTTTAGATAAAGTTGCTATGTTGTTGAAGTTTATTAAAATGCATACTCGTTATTTTGATTTATAAATCTTGTTCCATCCTGTCACTGTATTCATTGTTTCATGCAGTTGAAAGCGTGTATTAAAGCAAAACGACTGGAATATTTTTAGTTTTCTTTATTATCATTTCGACCTCAAGATTGCAACATGTAACATGTAACAATACAGTACCAATGACAAGGACACAAAAAAGCATGTTGTATGGTTAAAAACTATTCCGTATGTAGCAAAATAATCTTGACATACAAGAATTCGAAATTTCTCCACATAACAGTACTGCAGTAATTGTTAACACAAAAATTACATAAATGTTTATGAAACTAACATAAACTTTGTTAAGTCTTTCTGTCAATGTCAACTCCCACCCTTATCGTTACTGTCTTCTCATATCATAACATTTACGCGTCTCTGTCATTCGTTCTTATGTTAAGTCTGTCCGTCAATGTCAACTGGAACCACCAAATCTGTCACACTTTCGGTGGCTATCCTTTTCCGTTTCCAAGTCATTAGCACTGAATGATATGTCCATCGGATCGCAATCAGCAAGTCTTGATATATCAAAACAATGCGCTAGAGACACAAGCGGGATGAAATGGTTACACTTGAAGTCAGTAGGACATTCGGGCGCGCGCATTGATGTCCACATCACGGTCGCTTTTGGATGTAAGCTTTGATCCACGTTCCTTCCTCGTACGGTACGAGTGAATGCCGCTGACATCTCCCTGATCTGTTGGGGCGGGAAATACGACTGAATAGGCTGCTTCAAAGCGGCACTGATTGCATACAAGTGAGCCATTTCCGAGTAGGCGTATATAGTCACTGCTTTTTTTTTACCAAATCTGCATACGGACTGGTAGAAATTGCAATTTCATTTAGGAAGTCATTTCTAGGAAGCCCCGTGTCGTAAGAAGACCTGTTTAATATCATTTCTATCGCCGTCTTCAGTCTAAGAAGTACGTGATAGTCCTCCACTCCGGTTAATGCTTTTGACACAGTTCGGTACAGACAGTTTCCATCACCAATTGTTGTCAAAGGGCAGAAGTTTGCATTCAATTCAGGCTGGCACATGCGTAATATCTTAACTGCCTCTGTGTCGACGTCCGATGTGCTGAACATCAGATTTTCATTCACTGGAAGTTCCACTTTGTACGTTAACAACAGTTTGGACTCGGATTTCGCTTGATGTAAGCTTTTGTGGCCGCCCAAAGCATGTTCTACGCACAGCCTGAAAAAAAAGAAAATACTGCAATACTTACTGGGCAAAAAGAAAGAAAGAGCACAAAAAAGGACTGACTGACTGACTGACTGGTTCAAGTAATATCAATAAACTGTCTGATCTGTTCTTACGTCATTGACGTTGTTATACATTTGCATAACTTATTTGTACAAGTGAGTAGAAAGTTTTTTTTTATCAATAGATCATGAACTTACGGGTCTCCTAAAGAAAACTAAATGAAATCGGCTCTAGCCAGAATGGATCAACATCGGAAACTGAAACAAGTGTACATACCTCTTGAGCGCAGCTTCGCCGTCGTACGTTCCATTATGAAATCCACACTTCTGACACACAAACTTAAGGTACGATGGAGACCATGATTTTAGGTCTTTAGCCGACATGTAACAGCACTGACGATGCGACCAGTTTTTACAGTAATGGCACTGGATAGATCCATCTGCACACTCTTGTGAACACACAGAACAAGGATATTCCACCATGTTTAGAAACACACTTATCCGTTGTAATAAAAACAAAAACCTTTTGAAACTTATATACATATGTCTGCCTTTGAGTTGCCTTTGAGTTGTAATGCCGCTTCAAACTGTAAAAATATTGTCGGCATTTTCTGTTTTATTTCAGATTTCACTGTTGCAAACATGGTCTGTTATTACTGGAAACAATATTATAATTGTGTAATTATGGTATGATTGTAATTGTTTGGTTTTCTTTTATTAAGTTCTTAGTAATCTGTTCTTTAAATAGAGGTCTCCATCATTAAAGACGGCGCTAATTAATTGTGGTGGGTGGAGAATAATTTCTTTAGAGCGTTACAAACTTTATGTGTCAATTTTAATTGTATTTGTGAAAGTGTGTTATCCCTTAGGTTTTTGAAGGTGTGAATTTTTCTCATACAATGCATATGGATGGTTGATTTTTTTTATATCATTGTGCAAAAGAGTGAAAACAAATAAAACAACAAATTAAAACGTTCAACTATATCGAGTTTGCATTTTAATAAACTTCAACAACATAGCAACTTTATCTAAAAAATATCATAAAACATTAAATACGTGGCTTTAAACATATTTATTAACAGTATATAGCTCATGCTACTAATATTGTATAGGTAACGCTTTTATCCAGTGCGCTTTCGGTTATTCCACTGCGCTTTCGGTATTTTTACCGAAAGCGTGCGCTTTCGGTTAATCTAGTAACCGGTATAAAAGAGTTGCGGGACTTACCGTTTAAGAAAAATATTTTGCAACTTCAACATGCTGAAATAACATAGTTAGAAATGAAATGTTGGTTTCTTACTTGTAAAGATAATTTAGCCTTTACACCTGAAAGGTCGTGGATGTTATGCATTCGAGTCCGTGCGTGCGCATAATATGCGACTGACGGAATGTAATCAACACATTTAAATTTAAATGGCTTCTTTACTTACTATTTTATGTACCAAAACAGTGAACACGTAATGAGAAATATGTTACTTCATTCAAAACTAAATGTGACCTAAGACATACTTGTCATATGTCCCGGATCGTCTGGGATTGTCCCGGAAATGCAGTGCACATCCTGCAGTCCCAGACTTAGTTAGTATGTCCCGGAAATCATAACAACTGTGCATACCTATATTAGATTAACTTTTGACAGACCACTAATCCCCTAATTTGTCCCCAAGGCAATCACCCAATTAGGCAAAGTGTCATAAACAAGCAATTAACAGAAGTTGTCACACTTTCACTCTAATCAACTGCCATCAGTAGGTCCGACTTTAAGGCGGATCTTCATTTCCACAGAAAAATCGATATTAGCCAATTAAAACGCGGAGTTATTTCAGCTTGCCAATGCTGTGAACCAGCGACCTATCTGTGTAATACATATTTATACACGTATTAGTAAGTGTATACATGCATCAGGAATACATTAATTCCAAAGTATTATAGATCCCGTCCAAATATGTACAAGTTTATCGAACTAATAAACAGTTCAAACAAAATATTGTTAAGAAAACTAGCTATTTTTTGTATAAAATGCTTTAAAATACGAGAAAATGTCATATATATGTAGTATAAAATATTTATATTTTTTCACAAAGAAAACATGTACAAATAATGTAATATTGTTGAAATTGTTAAAATACGTGTGACATTATGTAGTCACTATGTATTAACCTCATCCATGTGACATTCTCACGAAAACATGTTTGTTTCGTGTCTATTTAAATTGATTTATCTTCGAAATGATGTATGTTTTGTATTTACTTCAAACGCATGTTGTTATTGTATATGTGTGTTAATGACGATGAGCTTTATATGCTTAAGTCGAAAATAAACTATTCTGATTCTATTCTGATAACGAAAGAGTACTTGTAATCCCGACCGGAAATAAAACCAGTTTACTCAATGATTTCCGTTGTCCACAATATCCGCAGTTAGTTTACTACCATAATAAGGCATTGTTTTAAACTACTTTCCTCGAAATTTCAGATGAAATAGTCCTAAAACAAATGTTTTGTTATGCATGTAAAACTTATGTACACGTCCGGGAAAGGCAGTAAAAATGCCAGAAATTCGCAGGCAGAGTCCCGGAAATAATCCTAAAAATTATGGCATGTATGCCTAACAACGCCTTTAACTCGCTCAAATTCCTTCAAGTTTGTGGGTAATTTTAGGTGACGTCATATGGCACGACCACATCATTGATTTTGTGTTTACATATCAGTGATGAACTTGTTATTTATCATTTAAACTTAAAATGTATGCATGTATTTGCTGTTATAAGTCGGTAAATTCTTCGAGCCAGAATTTGCAAAGAATTAGGACACATGATGTTGCGTGTTTGTATCGAAAATGATGTCTGTGCATCATCCACCGGAATAGATGCTAAATAATGTCATGTGCTGACTTGATAAACGTCACATAGTGTAGAAAAGCTTTCATTGAAGTGCTTGAATGTGTAGGCGTGCGTTCTAATACCACATTTAACTGTGCACCCCAATTTTTTAGCTTGGCTATTCATAAAAAAAGTCGCCCGTTCGTCAGCGTCTGCTTCGGCTTAATGCTCTGGATAAGGTTTGCGTGCATCAAGTACATATCTCTGTAACTGCTACAGATATTCATTTGAAACTTCACACATGTCTTTGGGGTCATTATGTGAGGCCACTGACGAAAGCTCATAACTCTGACTTGCAATTTAGCAGAAATATGCCCCTTTTTGCACATGGAAATTCAGGTTAAAGTTTGCGTTTTAAATTTTGCTTGCATCAACTTCATATCACTATTATCTACTACAGATATTCAATTAAAACTTCACACATGTCTTTGGGGTCATGTAAGGTATGTACCGTCACTGACCAAGGCCCATAACTCTGACAAAGCGGTATGAGTAGTCAAGCGCGATACCCTGAGACAGCTTTTGTTTTGTTTTGAATTATTTTTGTCGGAGCAATTCCATAAATTAAGTATTGCTACTCGAAAAAACATATTTGAGAAAATAATGAAATTATCATGTTTCAATATTTGTCTATATGCGAAATGCCTTTGATAAGCCCATTGGCAATATGTAACTGAGAGCCCTCTTTCTGTCTTGCAGCCCGCAGATCACTGAATTTTGGCATCATTTGTTAATAACGCAGGAAATTATAAATAATATATTAATATTTTCAACAATCTCTTTCTTTTAATAAACCATTCCAGATGTATCAGTTGCTATAGTTATAGCATTGTAAAGAAAATACAGTAAATCTAATTGAAAGTTGATTATGTTAGTTTTTAGCTCGACTTTTCGAAGAGAAGGCAAGCTATTCTGCTTGCCCCAGCGTCGGCGTCTGCCTAGGTTAACATTTTTCAGTAAGCTAGTTTCTCAGGAAACATTTATTTACTTAAAATATGTATTCCCCATATTAAAATGAATCCATAGGCTAGGTTTAGTAACTCTAGTTTGAAATTTTTCCTCATTATGGGCCTTTTACACTCAAAAAATTACATTGCATGCTATTTGGGTAGGTTACAGATTTTCGGTAAACTATTATCGCAGGAACTGCTTGAGAGTGATTTTATTCAAAATTTAAGCATTTATTCCCCTTATTTAAATGAACCCATAGGCCAAGTTTGGTAAATGTTGTTTGAAATGTGTAAAATTTATGGGCCTTTTCACACTTAGAAACTGATAGTGTGGGCTATTTTGGTAGGTTAAAGTTTTCCAGTAAGCTAGTACCTCAGTAATGACTGAAGGGATTTTAATCAAACTTTACACATTAATTCCACATATTAAAATCAACTCACAGGCTAAGTTAGGTAACTCTAGTTTTAAGTTTGTAAAATTATGGGCCTTTTCATAGACCCGTAACGCGTTTAAAAAATGGGTCATATTATGGGAATGCCCAAGCATGTTGCAGGCGGACGGACGGACGGCGTGAGATCTTTGTCCGGACCATAACTTTGTCCAGCATGGATTGATTTTCAAATAACTTGGCACAAGTGATAAGCATGATAACACAGAGTGTCGCACGTAAGAACCAGGTCCCTAGGTCCAAGGCCAAGGTCACAATTCAAGGTCAAAGGTTAAATGAAAGAAATAAATCCTTACACTTTGTCCAGAGCATATCTTTGTCCAGCATGGATGGATTTCCTAATAACTTGGCAGAAGTTGTAAGCATGGTGAGACAGAGTGTTGCGCGCATGAACCAGGTCCCTATGTCCAAGGTCACAATTCAAGGTCAAAGGTCAAATATAAGAAATCAATCCTTACCACTTTATCTGGAGCATATCTTTGTCCAGCATAAATGGATTTTCAAATAACTTGGCAGAAGTGGTAAGCATGGTGAGACAGAGTGTCGCACCCAAGAACCAGGTCCCTGTGTCCAAGGTCAAGGTCACAATTCAAGGTCAAAGGTCAAATATAAGAAATTAATCCTTACTGCTTTGTCCGGAGCATATCTTTGTCCAGCATGGATGTGTTTTCAAATAACTTGTCAGAAGTGATAATCATGGTGAGGAGAAGCATACAAACAATTTTGCTTTTAGTCTTCCCTCACAAAAATAATCTGTGAACAATAATAACTCTTATACCCTAAAACACTAATACAAACTATATCATTCCGTTAGTCCTAAATAATTAGATATTTAGTTGATTCTGATCTCATTTTTGTATGGGGCGACACCATGTCTAAACAGCTTAAGACTTACTATAAATAATTTCAAATTGTTTTACCTTTTTGTGTCTGCAAACTGCATAATTATGCTTAATGAATGATGTACATGTTAGTTTTATTTAAAGTTGTTGGTTTGCAATTTGTAAAATGATCAATCTTCTAAATACATGTAACTCACTTACCCGAAGCCCGGGAGACTATTCTGGCTAGTTAAAATTTGACCTATCTTCCTGAAGGGCAAGTTTACAAAGGATGTAAAATTAGGAAACTGACCTGATCAGTTACTGTCTAGATTTACACATTTATGGTCTGATCGGCACGTCTCTAAAAAAAACAACTATTGCAAAGACTGATTATACATGAATTTATAATAGTACATGAATATTGCATTGTAAAAGATAAATTCACAGCTTATAAAACTTCCAACATGATTTCATGTCAAAACAATGCTGTTATTAAAAATGAATGTAAAATGAAGAAAAAAACAAACTCATATTGATAGGAGTACCATTTCTTGTGTCAATAATATAAGGTTATTTAACAGCGTTCTGTACAATGCATTGCTACAATTAGACGAGTACACAGCATGCAAACCATATTGGAAGAGTCGATAGGCAATACTATATATTGAGTGCATGTAATATATTAGATTTAATAAATACACTGTTCATATTCATCCTTTTAAAGAAATCTGGACTGCAAGCTTGAAGATATTCAATCACATCTATCTACAAGCGTTAACAGAGAAAACCCAAAAGAAGAAATAATACATTCTTCATTTTCATCCTTGTAATGAAATGGACTACAAGCTTGAAGATCTTCAACTGCATGTACAGGGTATCTACAAATTTTAACAGAGGTAAACAAAGTGCTGAAACAACTAGAAAACACTTGGAAAGCAAAGAACTCCACCAAGATGGCCCATTCACCCATATGGTATGCAATATATGATTTATACAGCTTAATGTTGCAATTTGCTTAACAATAAGGAATCCTTTACGAAGTCCTGGATCCAGATTGTGATCCGGATTACCACCACAGTCAAATCATAGTTTGTTGACACATTTACAATCTTCGCAAGAAAGTTCATGCAAAACTGTACGTAACTTTTTATGCTCCCAAAAGGGGACAGCGTATAGTTGCTGCCTTGTCTGTCTGTCTGAATTCTACATCATCGTTATTGGTTTGTCTCAATGTCATATGCATTTCCCCACAATTTTTATCCGCCCGTCTGTTCATCTGACCTTCCATCTGCCCCCTAGTTAGTTTCTGCCGAAGATCTCTGGAACTAATATCTCAGATGCAATAAAACTTAATATGAGGAAATGCACATATTCTTAGGTTATTCCAGTCTAATTTTTTTTCATGGACTAATTGCCCTTTGACTATTAAGGGGACATTAAATTGGATATTTGTGTTTCTGCATGAGATCTCTGGTATTAATAACTCAAATTCAATTAAACATGAAATGCAACATCCTTACATAGAGGTCTCCACATATTGTCAGTTCTTTCAAGTCTGATGATTTTTCAGGGAATTATTGCCCCTTGATGATAAATAGGATTTGTTAATAGGACATTTTTAACGCACTAGTTGTCAGGAACTAATGACTAATTTTCAATAAACTTCAGCATTTCTATTAAGAGGACATGCTCAAACTGTCAGGTAATTCCAGTCTGATTTGATTATAAACAAAATATTTTAATGGGATATTTTTGTTTTCCCACAAGTTCTCAGGAACTAATTACTCAAATTCAATTCAACTTTATATGCAGCATCCCTGCCAAGAGCACTTGCACATATTGTCAGATCGTTCTGGTCTGTTGATATTTCGTCCGTCGTCCGTAATTCATCAATTATGGGCATGCGAAGGCAATACAGACTTCTCTTTCTATTCGAGCTTAACCAAACTTGCACTGTTTGTGTATTACGATAACATCTCGGATAGGTTCGATAATGGGCCAGATCGGACCAGGAACACCAGATTTAGTGCCCAAATAGTTTTCATCCGATCTTCGTCAAGCTTCATAAAAATCTTTATTCTAATAATACATTAGCCAGGTTTTATCACCAGCCAAATCACACTTGGAATTGTGGAGTTATGACTCTTGAATTATCTAAAATTGTCCGTTTTAGCCATTTCCGTTCCGTACAACACTTTTTATCAGATCTTCACCAAACTTCAAAATCTTTGGTGGCTTAATATCTTGTTCAGGTACAATATTCAACCAAATTGTCTCAGTAACTGTAGAGTTATGGCCTGTGAATTATCTTAAATTAGCCTTTGTACCTGTTTCTCTCTTAGTCAAATAGTCTTCATCCCATCTTTAACCAACTTGATAAAAATGTTTAAGGTATATAATATAATATTTTAAGTTCAACAATCTACCAAACTGCCCCAGGAACTGCAAAGATATGGCCCTTGATTTATCTTAAATTTGCCTTTTTAGCACCTTTTGCTCCCTATATCCAACAGTTTTCATCCAATCTTTACCATAATTGATATTTAAAGGATCGCTTTTAACCTAGAGGGGGCATAATTGTTTTACAAATAGCTCTTGTTTCATTACATATTTCAAAAGTTTAAGCCGGGAGTGAACAAACATCTTTTTTGTATATGGTAGTGTGCCCGACAAGCTCAGTTGGTAGAGTGCTGGACTGTTAATCCGGGGATCGTTAGTTCGAACCCCTAGCCTGGCCACATAACTTGTGTCGGGATTGGTCATATTCTTCTTTTTATGGCCATTCTCCCCCTACCTCAGATTCAAGTAGGGCAATCGTCAGTAACTGGTATAAGTTATAATGTGCACTTTGTACTGGTAAACTGCATAGAAAAATCCATACAAACAAACTTACAAGTATATGGTTGTGTGTGATGTATTCTTAGTGTGTACTAAAGGGTAAGTTGCGCTTGGATGCTGTTCACTGGCAAATTGGTCGCAGTGCATTACTAGTTGATAATAAGACCTTTCTTTTCCAGAGAGATTCCCAAAACTCATGCTTTATCTGTCCATGTCGGCTTGGTCAGCCTTGTGCAAGTTCTGCTTGTCAATACATAATTTTGTTTTTCTTAAATTAAATTTCAGAACGTGTCCTGGTCTTAAGCAGCTGAGTAACTTTGATTTCCTGCCAAATAAACTGTCTCAAGTGGAACATCATTTTCCCCAGCTCAGAATCATTCCTGCCGGACAAGGCCTGTAGCTGCTGCTCAACCGGTTTAGTACGGCTTGTGTTTATTTGCCTTACCTTGCAGTACATTCAGTTTTACATCATGCGTGTACATCTGTAGAGAACACATGTATCTGTTTGGTCTGTTTGATGTATCGTTTGGTGGTGTATGTAATGGTTTGGTGGTGTTTGTAATATGAATGTGCACAGGCCCTTTGTCAACTTCTTGAATGTGTAGTGTGGACTGTTGAATGCACTCTTGTATTAATAAAGTGCATTCAACAGCCCACACTACGCATTCAAGAATCAGGTAATATTTCAGTGGTAGAACTATATGCATTTATTATTGCAGTGCGGTTAAAGCATCATTTTAAAGCTATGTCTGCAGCAATTTGCAATTTCATGCACATACTGTTTCAATTGATGCAGCTAGTGACATAGTGACAGAGAATATCTGGTTTAAAAGGATTTAATTAGAGAATAACAAGTGATAACAATATTTTTTAAAAAGGCTGTGTATTCAAATATGTATCTCCATTTAAAACAAATAACATCAGATTATTAAATAAAAATTATGAAGAAAAATCTAAAAATTCAATGGTAAAAAGGAATGAAGCCGACATGAGCAAACTGGTGAAAGTTCTTTGACATTTGAGCTATTCTGTTGTGGTTAAGTTGAGCATACACTGATTTGTTAAGAACTCTGGTGTTAAACTGATTTCAATTGATACTTTATTTTATTGTCAGCAACAGAACATGCTGATGCTGATGCACCCGAAAATCCGGATCTGACAGTTCCAACAGTGTGTACATTACCTACCAGGTGGGTGTTGTTCCTATTGTTGCTGTTTTCACTGCTAATGGGACTTCTTAATTTGCTAATGAGGAGCTATGCAATACAAAGAATAAGAAATCTGCTAATCTTAACACTTAACCCCGAAATGTTATTATTTTACAAGTGACAGGGTTTTGACCCCTCACCACCCATAATCAGACTTAAATTAGATTTTACTCGAGCGTTTTTTTGTTCACCTAAAAACGGCCAGTTTTAGAGATTAATATGAATAAAAGCATCAGCAAGTGGTAATTTAAGGACAACATACAAAATACGCCAAAAACCATAGTGATTCTAATAGTTTATCTGGTGCTAAATCAACTTAAAAAGAATGTAAATTATCATACTGCCACTGTTTTGAACCATTTTGACTTATACTGGTCCTTTCACCACAACTATTCTCAGTATTATAGCTCTGAAAAATTAACCTGAAATTGGACTTTTTGAATGAATATATTAGAAAACCATGACGATGACAATCTTTACATTATTAATAACAGTATAAATATATGAAATAATACTGATAAGAATTCACGAGTGTCAGGCCAGGTCGTCTTAGCTATACATGTTATTCATACTACAACTTCCAAAATGACTGCTGTTACTGCTTATAATCCTTACTGTGGAATCACTTGAATTTACGGGGTACAAATTTTTCGCAATTGTGATCGCGGACATATTCGTGGTCTTAAATTTGCGTAAACAATTTTGAAAATAAAGTGAATTGTGATTTGCAACAAAAATATATATTGATTTATCAGTGTAACGCTCTATTGGGCAGAATGCAATAAACATTTGAATCAGTACTGGATTGGGCTATTAATTGATAACAGGGGTCCACGTCTCCACTTATGGATAATAGAGGCCGCATCATTCGATGAGCAAACCATAGATAATTTAGATCAAACTGTGTAAAACTGACCCGTTTTGTTAATTGAATGCCGACTAAAACATAGGCTCCACATCGGGGGTGCTAATTCTTTACTTAATATGATTGTAAAAACAAACTGTCAACTTTTGCACATTACCTATTTTATACCATTGACTAAATGTTTGATTGAGATGAATACATTTTTTAAAACAGATCTTTCTAATAAACGTTTATTTAAACCTTAAACAATATTATTGAAACATTCACATCACGACATTCATACCTGCATATGTTTATGAACTTCTACCTACGTAAATATGAATGAATGTGTTATCTCCGGGGGTGTTTTTTAAATGAAAACATGGGATATATTTGCGATGGTTATAAATTTGGGCACTGGCGGGAGCGCGAATAGCACGAAAATGAGACCTCTGGGCATAGTAGTGATTCCACAGTATTTTATAGACACACATGCTGTTACAGCTAATGATTCCAGGCTCTTTTAATGATGATTTTGGTGGAGATGTACAGTGAATTAACTAAACTCCACTTGTAACGATATGGCTCGTAATGATATATGCATATAAAGACACTGATTCCAAGGTCCGGAACTGATCCCTATATACATGTATTCATTTGATATTGGTCAGTGTCCCTATAACTGCCTCGTTAAAACGGGAGAAAGTTTGATATTTATAGAAAGACCATTTCTTGCTTATGGCAGTATTTAGTGACATCACCAGCATTCAAAATGATCATTGAAACGTTATATACAATGTTCTCATAAACATGCTGGGAGTAGCTCATCTGTGGTCTAGCGGTAAAACATTGGCTTCACAACCCAGGATTCTCAGGTTCGAGACCTTAATCTACTAACAGAGTCTTTGACACGAGACATTAAACTGAGGTGCAGTGTACTAGGTGCTTCTCACCGGGCACTAAAAGACCCAGGGTCGCATCTGAAATGGGGTATCTCCTGTATCTCACATTATCCCCCATTATACAGCTAACGTGTCTGCTGTAATATGATTGGTGTTGCGTCTCTCGTCTGTATTCTGATATGTCCATGCGGTTAGTTGCCTTATTTTGTGTCTAAAGGTATTCTGATATAGGATATAAATTCTATGGTCCGCAAAATATTGTTCCAAGCGGAGTTTACTGTATAAAACAAGGGAAAGTGGAGGTTCTACCCCCCACCCCCTAGCCAGGGTTAGGTAAAACCTATACATTTTAGTACAAAATGACAAGAAATATAAAAAAATTTATCATTGTCCCTACCCTCACGTAATTTTTTGTGTAAATAAAAACAAACACCAGGAGTCTTCTTAATTTTTTTTATTGATCTTAGTCATTTTTATTATATAAAAGTCGTGACAAATACTTTATACAATGTTTAGGCCAAGGAATAAAAACAAGTGGTTCAGGTTTCAAGACAGACCCTACTTGCATCACCTCATCCTGAAGAATTTTTTAAGCGAAACAAATTGCTTGGTATAAAATTACCACAGATTTTTTTGCCTTGAGCTAAACTATACATTGTATGCTAACCATTATACATGTATATTTCCAGAAATCATTCACTGAGATGTATCGTCACCGGAGTTGCAGCAGTTATTGATCCAACAAGCAGGCTATGGCGTGGGGCAGGAATTCAATGTGAGATGTGATGTAAAATTCGGTTTTCTATGGACTTGTTTAAGAGTACTTGTTACAGCATAAAATTGCACTGTGAATATGGTGTAATAAACCCATTTGTTTGAATCCAATGTTGTCCTTTGTTTTGTTTTTTTAATAGAAAAGGCACATGCTAAGAATTTAGAACCCCAGCCGAAATGTTTTGGAAGGAAAAGTATGTCACACACGAGACTTTAGGCAAAACCATAATGAGACTGGTTTTAAATTCACACCAGTGTGGAAGTCAGGCTTAATTAAGCTTTTGTCAATATTTTGAAATACATCTAAATTTTGTTATCTCGAACTCGCTTATGTCAGAGTGGAAAATATTTTTGGTTGTTTCTAGCCATGACCGAAGTTTGTCACACACTGGAAACATCTTTACAGTCATGTTTTGTTAATTTTTAATAATCAAGTGTTAGTTTTCAATGAATCATTGATCACTTGTAAACAGATCAATTTATGTATACCGAATTGCAATTTTATGTTACAATTTTTCAAATAATTTAAACTCGATACTTATAAAAATTCTATACTCTGATATGTCAAACTTCAGATGCCAAAATAAAATTGAATTCCTTGCAACTTCTCGATAACAACATTTAGTCGTATTATCGTACCATTGTCAAAAAAAGATGAAGATTTTGTAATGCAATCACTCACCAATTAATGAAGGCAGTAAAACAGTTATATTTAAAAGCATAACCTATTAATACATGCAAGTCATGTTTTATGGCGAGGCCAAAAAAAAATGTGTGTTTCGTGCAATCTGACCCTAACTAGCATAAACACCCCAACCCTAAAGTTTTAGCAACGAATGTTTTCCATGAATCCATATTTGTCCAATTTTAGACAATTTTCAATGTTTTTTTTTACCGAAATGTGTTTTCAAACAAAGTTATTTAAAAAAAAAAAAATTAATCCCAACCCCACCAAACTTTTTGAAACTGCTGTACGAAACACACAGTTTATTTTGTTTGGCCTGAGTAAGCTATAATTCCCAATGGGCAAAATTAGATGATTTACATTAAAGCCACCAAATCTGTTTTAAATGACAATGTTTTCAACATGCTACGATGATTTAGAAATAGAATATATTTACAAAAACATTTTTTTGTACACTTGTCATAATTTAAAATAGTTTTACATGCTAAGAAAGACATACTTACAGCAAGTTTGACATGATGATAAACATTGTTAGCATGTTATATTTTCGGATTACATAAAAGTTGCTCTTTTTAATTGTTTTATGTGAACAACAAATAATATCTAATTGTTCTGTTTTTTATTTTATACTCAATGCGGATTCGGTGGCTTTAATTAAGCATAAAATTTAATGTTGAAGAACTTTCCCGATATTATCCCTTGGTTAATAAATGACTCATGACAGAGGGATAGACACGCATAAAACTAGATTCCTCCATATTTGGTAAGTGACAAAATCTCACTGATGCATACAACTCGGAATCCATAAAAGAAACTGCTTATTATTGGTGTCAATGGAAGTTACACAATCTGTGTTAAGTTCTTTCTCTGTCATGCTTGAAAGACCTTGTTGTTGTTGTTGTTTAAAAAATAAACTTATTACTTGTCAGTGGTGAAAAAATTAAGTATCAATTGAGCATACAAGGAAAGTTGAAAAGACGACTGATGATGCAGGAAAGGTCCCGACCGTCCCGTATTCCAATAGCTCACAATGAATGGCATGATCTTGGAGCTTAAATATATACTGAACTTTAACAAAAGCATGCATTGATAGCATAAGCTTAATACATGAAAATATCAGTAATGCACACATGTATCGTGACACGAAATAACTACTCGACCAAAAAAGAAATGTGCCCCTATAATTTGTTATCTTTTGTTTTTATATTAAGTCAACCACAAAGTCAAAATTTATAATTTATTGATACATGCCTAAAAACAAATCAAAATGCACATATGTGTTATCAAAACATTCTGTTTTAATAATAAACCATTGTTCATGCTGTATCTTGATACGCTTCCAGAAAAGTTGATAAACTATACACTGTCGGGTTTCTTTTTTGGTCTAGTATAAATGCCCATAATAACATAGAAGAAATACATCATAAGTGGTGAGTTGCTCAAAACTAACTGAAAATTCAGCTAACAGTCGTAGGTTATTGGATGAAATTATTCTATAAATATGACAGAAATGTTAAATTGTGAGTTTAATTTGAACAAACTGTTGTAATGAATTTTAATGAATTCTAAAAATCTTGATGCACAAGTTATTAATATAATTTTAATTTTATTTACACCTAAATTATACAGGCTTCGTGAAAGTGTAATTGAAGTTTTGAGCAACTGGGCCGATATATTTTATCATTTAACATTCATTTATAAACTCACATTTGCAGCATGTTAATTATCTATGCCAGATGGAACAGAATAACAATCCACTTGTATAAAATATGAATATTTTTACAAAAAACAATTGCAAATTATGATACAGTGCACTGTAATCAATTTGATTTGACAATTATTTGAAGCCATTCATATATTAAATTGGAGGAAATTACTTCTATAAATATGACATTAACATTCTGAATTGAAAATTTAATTAACATTCTGAATTGAAAATTTAAGTTGAACAAACTGTTATTATGAATTTTAATAAATTCTAAATTCTTGATAAGCATGTTCTTTTAATAATATTAATATACGTCTAACATGAATTGGCTTTATATAAGTGTATTTAAAGTTTTGGGCAACTGGATCCATATAATACATAGCATTTAACAGATTTACTTTAAATTATACATTTCATTAAATGTGCAGCATTTTAAAATGATCTATGCCTATTTCAAACAAAATAACATATGAATAAGCATACACAATACAAAAGCAAGTTATGATACATTTCACTGTAAAACAGATGCCAATGCACAAGCCTAGACTTTCTGGTTACAATAACAGACTGGCACAAAACTAAATAATGATCCACATATTGATTATTTCTGATGCATTTTAAATGATATAGAAACTTTTCTCCTGCCATAATTAATCATTAATTGAAAGTTTAAAGATAGTTAGTAAACAGTTTCATCTACATTGTTTGCGGTTATGAAAAACAGAACCAAAGTTTTTAACAAGTAGGCCATAAGGCCAGACGTCGCTGAACTGATAATTTGGCCTGACTACCTAGCTTTTTACCCCACATGACCCAGTTTGGAACTTATATGAGATATCATTGGGACAAATGTTCTCAGCAAGTTTCATGCTGATTTGTCTATAAATGTGGCCCCTAGAGTGTTCACCAGCTTTTTTTTCGATTTGGCCTTGTGACTTGGTTGTTGATCGCATGTGACCTAGTTTCGAAGTCATCCATGATATCATTGAAACAAATATTCTGAGCAAGTTTCAAGAATATTATGCAATAAATGTGACTTAAAGTGTTCACAAGCTTTTAGCCACAGTGACCTAGTTATTGACCCCACATTACCCAGTTTCAAACTTGTTTGAGATATCATTGGAACAAATGTTCTGGGCATGGAAATGTTTCCAGAAGATTGGGCAATAAATGTGGTCTATCGTGTGTTCACAAGGTAAATGTTGACGACAAATAACAATTGACCCACAATGAACAAAAGGCGATCACAAAAGTTAAAAAGGAGCATGTTGTGCTCAGGTGAGCTAAAAAGGAAATTTCAAAATTATTTAGAAATACACTTAAACAACTTAGAAAAAGCCATTAATATCAGCATATATATCAGAAAAATGTTTGCCGAAAGCTTTGCTATTATTGAGCATTCTCTAACAAGGCAGATGTTAAATTAATATATTAAAGGTTTTATCAAATGGAATTACAGTCTGAAGTATAGTTGGAAGTCAACAAAAACATCAACTACGAAGATGAATGTTACAAAAATGAATTTACACAACATTATCACATTTGAACATTGAACATTTACGGTTCATGGTAATTCATACACTAATGAGCGAGTTATAAATACCGAAGGACAAAAATGAGCATTATTATAAAAATAATTGAGCTAAAAAATATGTTGTTATTAGTTAGCTTATAACATTGTGCCCATGCTATATATATTATTTTATGGTCACTTATAGTTTAATGAAATTGTCTACACTTATATATTTGTTATGATTAAACAAAGTTGTCATGATTGGAGTGACAAAACAAGTTGCCTCAAATCAAGAGTTCACTCTTTTATCCCATCATCGAGATACTACCCAGTATATTACAAATTATGGAGATACTACCCAGAATATTACACATTATGGAGATACTACCCAGTATATTAGACATTATGGAGATACTACCCAGCATAGTACACATTATGGAGATACTACCCAGCATAATACAGATACTACCCAGCATATTACACATTATAGTGATACTATATTATTTCTAGATTTATTAGTTTTCATAATCTAAGTAAAGAATTGTAATGGACAGACTGACCGTGCACCATTGTCTGCATCGTTGGCAGCAGATACAATGCGTGGTACTACAGAGCATCATATAGGTCACAATATACTAAAAGATTTCCTTAACAAATTCAATGTAAAAGCAATAAATTCAACAAAAAATAAACTCAACATTTTGCGCGTAGAGACCCTCATAACCATACCTTTTCTTAAAGAGCATTCTGAGCCGAATTGAGTTAGACAATAAAAAAGATAGGTCATGTGATATGTAAGAAAGAACTCAACGCGAATCAAAGTTCACTGTTTTACGGCCATCTTTTTACCGGCTACTCTCCAGTTGAAGGTATACTGCCAACTGTCAAAGTCTCGTCATGTAGTCTCCAACCTTCAAGCGAAACAGTGAATTTTTAGTACACAACAATGTTTTTCCTACCACACGTACAAAGAAATATTCAAAAATAAAGTCATGGCAAGTGACTATACAGAAAATTGTGTCTTCAAATAAATGGTGTTGATTTATTTAGAGAGTATAGCATTGCACACCAGAAATATTTAGTATACTGTAACCTATAAGAGAAATTTGTTCTCATTAAAATTAGTTTTTCTTGCATATAATTATCTTCCCATGCATATTGCACCAATATATTAAGTTTGGCTTGTATATCTGTCCATTTGGCCATTTTATTTCATATTTTCAAACACAGGTGATTTTGGTCGGAAGCCGGTGATTTCAAGCGTCTTGAAGCTTAAATGTCCCTCTAACAATTAAAGCTGATATTTGCAATATTTGTGACAAAATACCCAAACAAACCAAACAAACGTGTATGGGGGGCTTATGTGGGGTGAGGAGAGAATGACTTTGTTAGATATTTTTACTCTAAGCCATTTTGATAATGTATTTTTTGTGTATTTTTTTTAAAAAATCACCCCAAAAATGTAAATTTAATAGAAAAAAAATTCCAATTTCATCCAAGACAATTAACAAATTAGTCAAAATGGGAGATCAAAGATACTTTGAAGTGTAGAAATCAATCAGCTTCCAGTAATTGCTTGTTTCAAACCAATAAAGTGTAAAATCTTTAAAGCACCTTGTTTGTCGCAGCCTCTTTAATTACAGGCCACCAATTATATATTCTAGTATATAATGTCATGGGTGCCTTTAAACTGCAGCAGGTGGTCAATTTGCATTGCCTGCTCACATTTAGAGGTTTAAGGGAATACAAAATTGCATATTTTGGGCACAAAATAAGTACTTTGACTTTTTTTAAGGTGGCAATCTGGTCAAAATGGGGTTCACAACCAAGCAAAAGAACAAGTTGCTCAATGTTGGTTTTAAACGAGGTGGGACTAGTCCGGTGAAGGGGAAAAAACATAATTATGAAAGAAGGTCAAATTCCAACACAACCTATGTAAGGTTAGAAAGGTCATCCTTTGAAGCACGGGTAGCTTACAATGACAAGGTTCTTACTTTTCGGGATGTAGACGGCTCTCAAACCCCAGCTAAGCCCATGCGTCCGAGAGCGAACAAGATTCGCTATGTAGACCTGTTACGGGTTCCTGCTCCATCAAAAGTCCATCCCGACTTACTTACGAACAAGGTCTATGTCCCCGCCCTACTCCAGTCTATGATGTCCTCTGAAAATAGAAAGCATAGGTTAAGAAGTGATAAATGTAGGGGCGACTTGGTAATTGACGACAGTGCTTCCATAAAGTGGGGCTTAGGCTGGGAGGAAAGGTTAAAATGTACAAGATGCAGATATGTAGGCAAGCATTATAAGCTTTACAATGAGGTTCCATCAAGTACCAGGGGCAGAAAGGCAGCTCAGATCAATGTAGGCTTCCAAATAGGTGTTGCAAGTACTTCTATTGGGAACACAGGTTCCCGCAGAATTCTCAACACAACCAATATCATTGCTCCCTCTCCACTTGCTATGCAAAAACAAGCAAATAAGGTCAATACTGCCCTTAAATCCCTAAATGAGAGAAGCATGTACCAGATTTGAAAATGCCAAAATTGGTCAAAAAGATCCCTCTAAGGTAAATGTTGAAGGGGACACTTGCTACAACAATCCAATTTTTTACTCTGACGCGACACCCTTTCAAGCCGGAACTATTGCCATAAGCACTATGTGTGAAAACAATACCAGAAACAAGCAAATTGTAGGGGTACAAGTAGCAAATAAACTATGCAGGACTGCATCAATGCTTAGGAATAAGGGTAAACCTGTTCAGTGCCCCAATCATATGGGGCATTGTTCTGCAAATGTTTCAGAGAGGGAACCAATAGGTGATGAAGGCAAATGGAATAGGTTGTTAGGTGACCAGATCTCTAAGGACATCAAAATAGCAAATTTCACTTGTGATGGGGACAGTAGGGCATTCCAAGGTGTTCGTAACTCTCACGGTCACAATGTGGGTCATCTTAAGGATCTGAGGCACCTAGGCAACTCGCTGAAGCGCGAGCTCAACAAAGCGCCTTTCTCAAAGGGCATGCTCAAGGGTCATTCCAAGTCTAATATCAGGAGTCGGTTCGCTCTCTCGGTCAAAGCTAGGTGTATGGCTGAGCTTAAAGCTGCCCACACTAAACACCAGGGTGACATCAAGGTTCTAAAGAAGGTCATGGTTGATGTAATCGCAACCATTGTTCTATGCTTCAGTGGTTACTGCGGTACTCATTGTGCAAAGTACAGTTATGTCTGTGCTGGTACAAATAGGCAAGCTAAGAATTTCATGCCAGACAATGTAAAGGTTAAAATGGTTGACAGTGACCAACAAGTCCTTAAAAAATGCATTGAAATGGTTTTAGGTCCAGCTGCTCTTGACGCTACCAAACTTTTAACCACAACCCAAAAAAGTGAAGCAGTAAACAGGTCGTACCAAGCTGTCAATCCTAAAACTGTCACTTTCTCACGCAACTGTGTAGGTCGAATTCACGGGCAGGTTCACAAATTAAACAATGGCTATGCTGACTCTGTAATTGCAAAAACCACTGAACTAAATGCTAACCTTACCCAGGGGTCAAAGATTATTAAGCAGATAGCATATGAGGACCGCAACGACCTTAACCGAAAGCAAACATCCGCTACCAACAAAGCACGAGCTTTACGTGCCAGGACGCGGAATTATCGATACAAACTGCATGAGGAATTACACTACGGCAAGGGCATGAGTGACCCCAAACCTGATTATGACAGTCTTCCACACCTTAAGCATCATAAATATGCTTAGTTGATTGTGTACCTGATAATAAATTGTTATTATTACCTGTTTTGGCATAAGAGACCTCTAACAAGTGGCCCTCGCGTCAGCATCAGGCGTTCCTCTACCTGAAAAAGGCAAAAATACCCAATAGAAATAGATATAAAATGAAAAAAAACATGCATTTATGTATTTTAAGTGTATTTCTATGAATAAAAGGAAGTGATAAAGCTTGTTGTATTCATGTTTTTACCAAATATGCAGGCTGGCTCAGTTCCATGCCCGCTGCACTGTCCGAACTGTAAACATGTCCGCCGTTCCATGTTGGTGGAATGGGGCTCTATGTTTAAATGTTCAGGCTTAACACACAAGCTATTGTTGCATAAGTGGCTCACAGAGTCCCTGGCGTTCAATGCTGACTTCATGTAGCACATTAACGCTACACGGTGAACCAAGTATGTCTCTGATTTTATGTCCGAAGGCAATTTAGCCCTCATTCGGCCATAATAGGGTAAGGAACTATTTGAAATACAACCATTCCAGACCAAACAATCTGAATTGATGCATTTAATGCACTTATTTTCTACTCTTTTGCTCAGAAATGACCAAAAATCTGCTTTCTCATCCATATTTTGCACTTGCAGACGATATTTTATTTTAACCCAAAGTCAGTTTAGGTCACAATATACTAAAAGATTTCCTTAACAAATTCAATGTAAAAGCAATAAATTCAACAAAAAATAAACTCAACATTTTGCGCGTAGAGACCCTCATAACCATACCTTTTCTTAAAGAGCATTCTGAGCCGAATTGAGTTAGACAATAAAAAAGATAGGTCATGTGATATGTAAGAAAGAACTCAACGCGAATCAAAGTTCACTGTTTTACGGCCATCTTTTTACCGGCTACTCTCCAGTTGAAGGTATACTGCCAACTGTCAAAGTCTCGTCATGTAGTCTCCAACCTTCAAGCGAAACAGTGAATTTTTAGTACACAACAATGTTTTTCCTACCACACGTACAAAGAAATATTCAAAAATAAAGTCATGGCAAGTGACTATACAGAAAATTGTGTCTTCAAATAAATGGTGTTGATTTATTTAGAGAGTATAGCATTGCACACCAGAAATATTTAGTATACTGTAACCTATAATGGATAGAACACAATAAATAAAATTTATTAACAGACATTGTCATCATGCAAAAATATATCATTTAATGTACGGAAAGATTAAGGATCTTAAAAGGTACAATGTGCTGCTAAAGAGGAGCAGGTGGACAAAACTGACCAGTTTGTTGAAATTTTCTAATTATTTGCTAAATCCAGGGTTTGAATGAGTCTAGGGCTTCTGATTAAGCTTTTTAAGCATAGTCTATTCAGTTGTACTTGAATATTTGCAAAAATATATTGAATTTCAAGATATTCAACATTTCTGTGTTAACCAGCCCAGAGGGGCAGCAGGGGGGAACCAAAAAGGAGCAGGCTGCACACCACATTATTATTCTGGTCTAGATCTTTTCCTAATAATAAAAACATTCACGCGACACAAGCAAACATAAGAACAAATTACAACATATAATACCTAAGAATTTGAGAATTATTAACATGTAACGCAGTATACTGGTAAAATAATATTAAGTTTTCTCAGTGACTTGATGAATGACCATTAAAAATGTTTACCTAATAATTATGACTGACTGCTTACCATTATTTATTGAAAAGCCAAAACTTGCTTGTTAAAGATAAATTACTAAACAAGTAATAATAGAAATAATACTGAGCACTTTTATATCAGTTACCAAAAGTCTATTACTTGCAAAGAAATAATAATGAGCACTTTTATATCAGTTACCAAAAGACTATAAGTTGCAAAGAAATTATAATGAGCACTTATATATCTGTTAACACCTTTTTTATTATACAAAGTTTTATGTGAAGCCATTTGACATTTTGAAGTTTTGTTTTGGATTAAAACATTACAGTACATAGTTAAGTTCTGCACACAACAATCAAAGGCAATAACTATCACAGTAATGAAGACTTGTGCACATAAAATCATGTCTAATAACAATATTCAAGAGTTTACACAAAATACTGTGCATATAAATAAAGTTTTACACAATAAAACAAGAATATCAAGCAAAGGGCAATAACTCAGTAAGCCCTGTACTGAATTTAATGTTCTATGTAACAATTTATTTGCAACATTCTTATATTACTTACAATATATTAAAAGGGTCATTAAAATATACTTAGCACTTGTTAAGCTGAACACACAATTTGAGATGTACAGACGGACACACAGAAGTGGTGAATTTGTTGAATGATGATCTTGATAGACACCTAAATTTCCTTATAATGTGGGCATAAACAATAAACTTACTGATAATTAAACTTCCAAATGCTTAAGTTACAAAAAACTGAATCGGAAATATTATTTACTAGTATATAAAAATGTATTAAATTCTTCAATATACTGGTACACATTCTGGTATGTAAATGACTTATTTAAGACTTACAATGGACGGTTGAATGTGTTTACCTGAAAAATAATTAAAAGGGAACTGTTCACAGAATGACGAATTGACAATTTTGCAACATTCTGTAACATAATCCAAAAATTAAAGAATAGTGTACATAAAGGAGCGAAATAACACTACGGACATAGAAATACACCGTCAATACCATTTTGTTAGAGTAATCATTAGTTAAAATTGAGAAAATTATGTAGCATTTGTAATGCTAAACGATGGAATAATTTGGAGCGTTTCTGTTCTTTTCATTAAAATTGCTGACAATCCGTGGATCACTTACATAAGGTAAAAAATGCAGAAAACTATTCACAAGTAAGAATGGCCGAGTGGTTAAGGCATCAGCCTTTTGATCCAGAGCTCTGAGGTTCGAACCCCGGTGAAAGCAACTTTTTTTCTTTTTCTTTCTTTAATCAGTTAAGACATTGCATGGCATACTTCAAAATCTACAAAAATCTGTGAACAAGTTCCTGTAAGTTTAATTAAACAACAAAAAATAATTCATTTTTATTGATCATTTACCCTCGCAAATTTCCCTCAGTATTTTTCTAAAATATGGTCTACTGCATAGTCTGTACATATAATTAGCTTTAAATCAAATCCATTTTAAATAAAATTAACCCAATGCATTGAATAAATAATTATCTTGTAGTACAATGTCTTGATATTCACCTCTTCATAAACCAATGTACATATTTTTAATGCACTTACAATCAACTGATCCATTTTTCACAAAATACATAAATGTCCAGAACAGTTGTAAACTATAATATAATGAGAATGTTTATCAAATGAGCTCCCATATATGTATTTAATTGATTTACTTAATTAAAAAAGAAAAGTAAAATGTCTGTAAATACTGACAAGAGAATTGTCTATAAGGTTCCCCTGATGATGTATTGCTGTTTGTGGTGGATGCATGAGATATCCAAACTTAAAAAAGTACTGTGTTCTATAAGGATATAAACAGACACATTCAAGATTTAAGTATATTTTACATTAAGGGCCTTTAATAATTATTTATTACATACTGATGTGATTTCAGTTGGTAAGCAGAGATTGTGAACAGAGGGATGGGGACTTGCAGATGTGCCTGGTGGAGTTCTGGTAGCAACAACTTTGGGTTCACCTCCCTCGTTTCGTGATGCCAGTGTAACTGCCCCTGTAATATGAGAGGTGCATTATTGTTTCAGTTGCAAGAAAACCTTTACTGCACACGTGTATACATTTAACAAATGTATAACATATCTGAGGTTTATGTAGTTTTAAAGTGGTACTATCACTACTTGTTAGTGACAAATCTCAGGCAATCTTCATCCAATGTGTACAAGATTGTTTATGTTTTAGAACAGTTTAAACGCACATGAAAGAGGAAGTAATAAACACAGAATTTTACCAATTTGGGTACATTTTTTATACATATATTTACATTTTACATTAAAAATTTTTGTTAACAACACAACAATTGACAAATCGACTTGGGTCAATCTCCGATAAACACACTTTACAGAAAAAAAAGATTTTACATCTCTTTCAAAACATGTAGTCCTGACTTTTTGTCTGGCTAAATGCATTGTCGATCCAAACTCCGATCGGTGAACTACCTTTGCACTGTTACTTTCAAACACATCATATGTCTTCTTCGTAGTGTCTGGGACCCTTTGTGAGTTTGATCGATTGCTGCCTCAAGACTCATCGAACGCCATAAACCTTGTGACTGTTGATCTTCCCAAGCAGATTCTCACAGTGATGTCCGTGATTGCACCCTGACAATGACAATAACACTATGACAGGAATATTGTTTCAAATGTGCTCATGTACATTCATGCATTTGAGTCAGAAAATAAAGTTCCAGTAATAACAGGTTAATAAAACTTGTGACAGAAAACATCGGCAATGGCATCATGAGAATAATGGCATCGTGTTGTTTGTTTCATTGTCTAGCACATGGACCTCTTAAGCATGTGTTCATTAAGAAATGCATTCATACAAATGATATATATAAAGATGCATTTCTTAAAATCAGATTTTCAGTTACCTCCCTTTATTGTAGCCTTACTGTTCCCATGTTACGGTAAACACACTGAAATGGTGTCCCTGACAGTATTGAAAGAAGTATAGCATATTTTTTTTATAGCAAATGGATGTTTTCTGACAACTTGTCATTTTACCTCCAAGAAGCACCAGAAGGTTTCATAAGCCTGTGAATTTTTCCAACATGGTCAGGGTTCAAACCTTCTTGGCAACTGGATAACACAAAATAACTGGGAAAAAACATGGCACATGCTCATTGCTTCAGTTCATGATTCCTTTGTAAATGGGATGAATCTATTATAAACATGCCCAATTTTTTTTTTTTCATACACAACTGCCAATAATGTGGTAGAAATACATGCACTTTCCGACAGCATTTCTGCCCAAGTAATCAATAAATTACAACTTTCCTGCTAATGTGAGTGGTGATTGCAATACATGCATCATTATCCAAATACCAATTTTTCTCAGAACAAACTCGGGGTCAACAATTTAGGTTTTTATGGGGGTTTTTTGGCACTTGTGGAATGCTCTTTCAAAATACACTGCCAAAACGATATCGAGAGCTAGGAACTATCAGGTATTCATTTGAACAGTAAGGTAGCTCACAACATCAATATACTTGACCAGGGCAACATTTTCACACATCACATACATATAATTTAAAACTCCAGGACTCTCATCCAATACTTAAAACTGGTAAAACAAATGCTGCTCAGTTTCCCAGTACATGTATACTTATAAGAAATGTCTTCCTTGCGTGTTTTTAGACTTATTGTCCAAAAACAATGTATTTAGGGAGTTATTGTCCGGAAAACATGTTTTTAGGTAATTTAAGTCCAAAAGGGGCCATAACTCTGTCAAAACTTGACCTGTATACTATGATGTTTACCAAAAATTATTTGAATATCTCAAGCCTTTCTTGAGTTATCATCCAGAAACCATTAAAACCAACATACCGACAAGCTCACTCCTATCTATCCCCCCTCCCCCCTGAACTTTGTTTGAGGGGGACAACAACTGACCAGAAAAGCTCATCCAAGAGCATTTTGTGTTCAGGAGAGATAAAAAAAACGACTTTTTGAAAAACATATTCCTAAATTTAATGATACATTTTAATAATTGTTATAGCATTAGTTCGCAAAAATTAATAACCCTTCTCAAATAAGTGTGTTAAATGCTGCGGTATTGGTATCATATTTTTTCAGCATTAAAGGCGTATTAAATGCGCTTTTAGGTAGGAGTGTAATGATATCATTGAATATTTTGAAATATATCGCAATATATACCACAATATATTGCCCATATTAAAATGCACTCTTTTTCTTTCTATCACTCTAAAATAACCAAGGTTTTTTACGGTCAATTCGTATTAAACAGTGCACGCTGTTAGTCTGTTGTTCATCTTCGGGAAAACATCATAATGTTCAATATCTGGCAAACATGACCAAAAACACCATAAATCTCACTAGCAAGTATTTGCCTGTCATATATTAACATGTCGTAGAACAGTATGTTTTCGTAAGACAATTAGATTCAATACAAGTCTTTAACAGCAAAATTAAGGTTGTCAATGTATTTTGACACAAACACATGCATTATGTTGTGCTTATTAAAAAGAAACATTCTGTCAACTAGGCAAAATCTATATATAATTCAGCGAATAATGAAGTGATAATTTGTCACAATTTCAGCAGTATTTAGGTTTTAGTCTTACAAATGCAATTACATGTATGTCCACAAATTAGATTATTCAAACTTAACAATTCTGTTTCTAATTTCATTATTATAATCATCATTGTGGAGCAGATATGTAGACAAATGCAAAATCAACACAAGGGAAACGTTAATAATTTAAATTAATTTAAAAACAAAACAACATTATATTAAAAAAATGATACAATAATCATAGGTATTTCATGAAATTGTAAACACACAAACAGCACATATCATTAAATACCGGGAAACAATTTACATATCGCGATATATTACTGCGAGATTTGATACCGCGATATACCCGTATACTGATATATCGTTACACCCCTACTTTTAGTACACTGTTTTTTTCTGTACTTATTCTGCATTTTTTTTCATTTAAATACACTTAAAATACCCTTTAAATACACTTAAGTGTTTGTTTTTTTAGAATTTAGTGTATACACTTTAAATGCACTTAAGTGTGTTAATGCAGGAAAAATACACAAAAAATACACTTATTTTGGTATTTTTTCTGCATTTTCAAGTATATTAAACGCGTATTAAACACATAAAAAATACGGTGCCATTACCGCAGCATTTAATGCGCATTAAAAGTGTATTAAATACACTTATTCGCAAATAGAAGTAAATAAACAAATCTGCACAGACTGACAGTCAGACAGACATAGTAAAACACAATATACATACCAAAATATGTTCTGTTGGGGTGGGGGTGTGTGTGTAAAAAAATACTGGCAGCAGCCTTCACAATCACTGATGGCAGGATTAAAACTGTTATCTTGCCAACATCTTCATAAGCTTGGAGCCTTGGAGAATCATCGACCAACAGCAGCATTGTGAAGCGAGAAGTTGAATGCTTTCTTTCAATGGGCACACTGTAAAGTAGCATGAATTGTACCTCAGAGCTGCAATGAAGCTAGCTGACATGGCGATATGATAAATAACAAGCATTTATGTTGCAGAATAAAAGAACATGAAGAAAGAATTAAACATTACACACATTTTAGTAAATATCTGCAGGTTTGTTTTGTCTACAAATGACGGAAAATGGCAATGGCAGACAACACTGACCACAACAGCTCACCTTGATCATTGCCTAAGTTAGCTTACATCTCAAATAAGGCTATAATCAAGTCTCTTATTGAGGTCAATAAACAGCTAGCAGTCTGGCCAAATACTTGGCTAGGAAGTTATGGACGACATGCATTATTCTGATTGCAACCTGAATTCCTTATGACTGTTGGTCTTAACATAGCATTTATTGGGTTTTGCTTATACTTTTGGGTTATGCCCTTCACTGCTTAGCACTTTTGTCATGTATTTAACTGTACCTCACACTGCTGAACCTTCTGTACACTGCCTGACAGCATTGCAGTGGCAGGCCGAGTTCGATATCTGTTGCATTGGTTTCCTGGTAAGGACATTCACTTAAATTATACTTTCATGAAAGAAAAAAAAGTACACAAAACATTTGCTTGCAGTAATTGATAACTTATCTGTTGTCATTCCCAAACTATTCTGCCAGTTTGACAATAAACCTCGCATAGGGTCAGAGATATAAAACTGTCGTACAAAAGTCATTGTGTTAAACAATAATCATGTTTTAATTACTTACATTAGAAATTTTTTCTTCCTCAAAATCTTCTGCTTAAACCAAAGGACACAAATACTTCCACTGAAAGATACTGGATGAATTGATGAATGTCAGTCCATTATTTACAGGTGTGTCAATAAAAGGATCTCTGATAAAACTGCATCATCATCAATATCATCATCATCAATGTCATCGACATCATGGTCATCATCATCATTTTACCACTGTTCTGGTGTGTAATAAAAGAACAATTTTCAATGTTTACTTCATTCTTGTTTCCAGCATCTACAGCTTTCTGGTCCAGCGATCACGTCCTAAAATTCCAGACCATGCGTAGGCTGACTGGATGGTCGCTGGCCTGTGGTCAGTCCAGAGGTACTGGTTGTGTTCCTCCATATGGCCTGACCAGCACGGCATCCTAGGATGGCATCGCATCAGAGTAGCAGACGAGCGCCAGGAACAGGCTAGACATTTCATCACGATGGTAACTGAAGATAAGACATAATTGACGAAACATCTGGTACAGTCGACTCCCTTACCTCGATGTTGCCCCAGACAAGCACAACAACTTTGAGCCATCAAAACTTTGAGCTAACCAGTAACTGTTTTCAGACATCATCTGTTGTTTTGCGTCTGTTACTCCCAAACCTCCAGACTAAATTTAGTGAATTAATTTCAGACAGAACACAATATAGGAATGTGTGAAAGTTTTGAAGTCAAGTATCATTTGTTCTCCAATGGACACTAGCCTGGTCATAGTATCCATTAGCTACTTGACTCGACTTTGCTCATAACACAATTTACGGAAAAATGAGACCGGGCCCATGCTAGAGCCATCAGAAAATTCCAGACATTAAAATTTGAGGCAAACAATAGAAATTTATATGAATATATTTCAAAACAGTTGTTACTTTCAAAACAATTGGTACAAATGGTAAAATTCGAGCCAACGAGAATTTGCAAATAGCAAGTTTCGACTAAAAGGGATATGACTGAAATCACTGTCAATAGCAAATTAATTAATGTTTCTATGTTATTGTTTAAGTTCTTTTGATAGTTAATTCATTTAAGTCTCTGTGTTGCTCTTTTATCAGCGATGTATTGTAACAGTTCTATAATGTACAATGTCTACATGATTGTAGATTCACAGTGGTCTAGGTGTCTGCTTTCTGATAATGTGATTGTGAATGAATGTAAAAAATGATGCAAATGTGACATCAACGCATATACCCATATCACACCAGAGCCCGTTGTTACCAAGTCAACCACATCCTTCAAGGACGTATTGAGGATGACGTGTTGAGGACGAGGAATATACATCAGGGACCTGGTTATGTCTGTGGGTATGGAGGATGTGGGGCAGTTATAAGCATGCAAAAAACTTGCGCAGTGAGAACGAGAACGTAGTGTGGACCGATTAATGACGCACATGTATTTGTGACAGGATAAGCGCGTTTATGACATACTAATGAGTATGGACTTCATGAATGTAATACCTACGTGGGGACTTCTGGCAGAGTTTGTGCTACGCATCCGCAACACGCATATTTGGACATCTCTGCTTCACCATAAAGACATGCTCAGGATTACTACAGGTTAGTATCAGGTCTATGTACGCATTCACGACATTAATGACGTAATTACTGTGCATTTCCTATGTATGTAGTAGTCAGCACCACTGTTTGAAACGTAAAATGTACCTCTACATCAAAATTTGACTTAGAAAACAATGCTCTACGATAGAGTGTGGCAACATTTTTATAGGCACGGTTGACGTGGGTATGGTGTATGTTTAGTGTGATAATAGGGGCGTACAGTATTCTAAGACGTGCCGGATACCCAGAAGCTGTGCTGTATGAACTGATTTCACATGACGCACGACAGATTATGTGCCTGGCAAGGTATTAGTGTTGACTGCCTGGTAATGTTGAGGACCTTGTGTAATTAGTACTGACAGGCTCTGGTGTGATATCACCATTACTTACAGATCCGTATTCACCAACTGGGCTACTTACAGTTCTTCCTCCCAGCCATCACTGTCCTCACTGTCATCCTCCTCTTCTTCATCATCATCATCATCAATATCATCATCATCTGGTGCTGGAGTGCTGCATGCTGGTCCCTGCTTATTGGCCTGTAAGTAGATGGATATCTGAATAGTGTTCACACCAGCAGCAGCAGATTCAGTAGTTTACATAATATTGCATTGCATTTATCATCATCATCATCATCATCATCACCAGTGCGCAATAGCAATTATAGTTCATTACAGTTTCTAGAGAGCAGAAACCGCTATAATGGCCAATGTCAGATAATTCAAGGCCATAACTCCACAATTCCTGGGTAATTTGGCTGGCTATCTAACTTTGCCAAGATATTACATATCATAAAAAGATTTTCATGCAGATTTTCAGGCCATTTTTTTCAGCAACATACTGGAGATATCGAGTGACAAGTTTAGCCCATTCTGCAAGCACAGGGTCTCTACATTCCTGACGTATTTGCTCCTTGCAAATCCCTTCAGGTTCTGAAATCCAAGAAATAATGGTACACGTGTCTCTTCCCTTCAATCAAGCTCTAAAGTCTAAGAAACTCACAAACGTACATCTGTGCCATGTATGATTATAAAGTAAAACACATCTACAGTCTTCGAAATTCGCATTTTTAAATTACTAGCCAGTCGGGCTTGTTACCTTACAATTTTAACTAGCCCGAAACAATTTTTACTAGCCCGAACTTATATTAATGAAAAACACAAGTTGCAACAACAGTTCATTATATTTATCATTACAAAACTAGTACAATCACATTTCTGTTACAATCTGAACTATTTTCATCACAAAACATGTCAACAAACTTTTTGTTTTGAACAATAACGCATCAAACAAGTGAATGTTGCAGTAATCGTCTATGTTAATAATCATTGGAGAACTCAATGATCAACTCGTTAACATCAAACTCCTCCATCTCATCATCACCATCATCGTTGGTCTGGTCTTCTTTCATCCCGCACTCCAATACAAACTGTAAATTAAATATAGTGACCAATTTTGTCATGCTATCATAATTTGTTGTACTGTACATGTACTGTTTTTGTTGTATGTGCTATTTGTTCAAATATTGTTAAGACCATGTCTTATTATCTGTAGGTGAAAGTTATATATAAACATTACATGTAAGCTAGATTTCACATGGACCTGTAATACTTGTCTTCAATAGATGTTTCTTGTCTATATTTATATTGTATACAGTATATGGACCTTTTTACAAGAAATAAATACCTCTCTGTTTTCAACTTCCTCAATTGTACATTGTCCTCTTCACCCTCATCAACTTCAATGACTTCAGCCTCAGGTAAAGCTGACTGGAGAGATTCTTGGGAGGACTTCGTCTTTTTTCTATATCCATTTACCCTTCGAGGGCAACCTGATGGTGTGACCTGAAATAATGCAATCGGTCATATGGTGTAATTTTCCAAAAAATAAAATAAAATGTAAATTTATTTATTACAAAATATTAGTTTTCAGGATACAGTTTTGATTGAAATAGACTGAATTACTTACCATCTTTCAGAGTAGATCTATAGCAAAATATAATATACTATTTTCTATTGAAGTATTCTGATTTTTGATTATGAAAAATTGAAAACCAGAAGGTAGTTTTTTGAGCTAAAATAATTAAACCAAAGTTAATATGTTTTTCAGTATTCTTCAAGTACATATATAGCCTCATTGAGTTTTGAATATTTACCATAAAGTGCTCAATGGCTGTCTTAGGATCAAAGTCAGTGATGGTTGACCCTAGTTGGTTGACCACCATGACGTTGTTCAGGCTATTAGTGCTCAGTCTTCCGCGCCGCCTTGTCTTTGCCAATTTCATCACTGAAAAACCGCACTCATTCCGGACTGATGTTGGTGGCAGGCTCTGCAGAAGCTCAATAACTTTAAGGATGCCATCAAAGCCATTGTCAGCCACTCCTTTGTTGACAGTCCTCCAGTCCAGGCAGTCCTCTTCCAATTCCTTTGGATACCTGGTATAATTTTATTGACATTGACTTATTATTCCATAAATACGAGTTGTTTTCTTAAAATCAGCCAAAATCTTATTTTGATTTTTTCCATTCTGAACACTGACTAAGTTTTCGATATGTTTCTTATTTAATTTTAACCTGCGGAAACGAACAAATCAAAAATTACTTTTCGACGATGAGGGCTTTTAAAAGCTGCCATTGACTGTCGATGCTGTCACAGTTGACATCGGCCTTCTCCAGTACTGGTCGAAACTGCTGAACAACTGCGAGCACTGCATCATTACCGAAATCTAAAAATAGCCATTTTGGAATGCTAAGAATGCTAATGTTAACATAAGTTTATGATCTGATAATGATTGTTTGAATTTCAATTAGTGTATTAGTATAGCTATTTATGTTATAGTTATATGTTAGTAAACGAGATTTATTTATTTATCTCAAATACAATTAACACGAACAAACAACACTGAGAACAGTTAACGACATGGGCGAAGCAACCTGAAAAAAAAACAACAGACAATGAATTAACTGAACATCAGTAACTGAACAATCTGGAAAGGAACACAACTTTTTGAACATCAACCACTTGATTTAACCTTTCAATTTAGTAGCATTCTGTGGCCAGTTTGCAAAGTTAGTGATGCGTGAGGCAGCTATTGTCCCATCCACATTGTCTGGAAACCTTTGGCTGATATGCTCCAAGAGCTTCTCAGCAAGCATGGACACAGCAATGCCTGACTTGTTACCAACAAACTTCAATGTCTCTCCTTTGAATTTTGATGAATCCAGAACTTCTTGTATAGATGTATGTTCCCTTAAATGAAGTATCTCGACATAATTAATATTTCCCTTAACTTGTTGACTACAATGCTTTTGAGTATATTTTTTTCAGAAAATGTCTACTTATTATTATCCCTGTAATAATTTTCAGGTAATACTTACTGTTCCTGCAACTGTGACATGATGGTTCGGGTTGCTGACATCTGGGCGGTAGCATCAGCCAGAGTTAGATTCTCCCTCTGAAGGGTCTTGCTGATGGACACAAGGGGATACAGGACAACCTGTGCTTAAACATATTTTCGAAATGTTTATGCTGTTTATAATATTTCAAAATCATTGAAGACAAGTGCAATAAAATTTTATACTATGATAATACTTATATCTTAGTGCAATAAATATATTTGACTGTGATACATTGTGTAATACAAAACATACCTTGAATTGATTTCAACCACATATGATATGCTGTAGATGTATACTTTAAATTGTTGAATAGTAATAAATATTGCTTTAGATATGAAGGTTTGGTGCATTTCATTTTTTTTTTTTTTTTATTAATTTCAAAATCTGTATCTGTTGCTATTAATGACCTTCAAACTTAACAGGAATACAATGATATTGCCATCTGCGGCTATCTTGGCCAGCCCTTCAGTTTTGGAGGAGGAATGAGATGCGCTCTCCAGATGATGGCGTATGGCTTGGTAACCTTTGAAGAAGGCATCTATTGATGCGTCTAGGTGCGGCACCCATCTTGTCCCACCGACACGAGTAGGAAGAACTTGTGTCTGGTTCAAGGCACTGAAACTTTCCTTCAAACCATTCTTTAATTTGGGGCTCTGCCTGTACAGATAATATATTCCTAGAAGGAGAACCATGGCCCGTTCATACATTTTGTTCTTCTTTACCGTGTCCTTAAACGCCAGCTCTAGTCTGTGGGCCAGACAATGAACAGATACCAAGTAAGGCCTCGAGTGCTTCAACAAAGCTGCCAATCCAGACTTGGAACCTGAAAGTAGATCACAGTCGTATCTGGTTATTATTATAATTAATTTGACTTTTTTATGCACGAGTCTACATGTTTTGATTTTAAACTAAACAAATCAAATAGTTTTTGTCCTTACGGAAAGACTTTTAAAATTTTAAGCAACTTTTAAGCTGTTCATATCTTTGATAACATTGTAACAATTAATGCTTTAATAAATTAGATGAGTTTAGATTACCCATGCAGCATGTCTTAATATGTAGCAAATTGCAGCAGTCGTGTTATAGGAATTCAAAGTTGATAAAAGTGCTACCTTTAGTAATTTTAAAGTGGTATGATGAAAGTTGTACATGCACAATGTACTATCAATGCATACCAATATTGAAATTGTAGGTTGAAAAGTGAATTAGTACTTTGTCTTTGACACAGACGTCAATGGTGAATCCAGTTTAACCCACTCTGCATGTTGAAGTGGTATAATTAAACTTATTATTAATGGCAATATCTGTATAAAATGCTGCTTAAGTATTAGGTAAATGATACTGATGATTGAAGATTCAAGTTCAACATACCGGTATATGATTTTCAATTTTATAATAAACAAACCTTGCATATTGGATGCTCCATCTGAGCAGAAGCCAACCAAGTTGTTCTCAAATTCATCCTTCAGGTCAAGTGAGGAGAAAACCTCTGCAATGTGGTCATGTATATCCGCAGATGTTGCCGATTTCGCACAACCAATATTCAGAAATTGGTCCTTCACGAAACCTCCAGAAGCAGTACGAACATACAGGATTTCCATGTCATCGCCTGTGAAATCTGCGCTACTGTCACAGGTGAAAGAGAAAAAGTTGGCTGACTTTACTCTCTTAACCACTGGCTGAAGTGTGACATGTGCCAAATTCGAGATGAGCAGTGAAGCCCCCTTGTCATAAGAATCACCAATATCTAATCCCTTTTTCTGGTCTAGCTTACAAAGGTCAACATAATCGTGAAAAGATTTGTTGTGCTTTGCAACGTAGTGGGCATTGCGAAATTTAATAGCCATCTTATCATAGTCAGCTTCCTTCAACTTGATTAGACACTTTCCGGCCTCTGTTTTTGTCACATCCTCTACAACGACGTGTTTGGCACTACTGCGGTGATGAATACTGACCTTAGAGTCTCGTACTTTAGCACGGTTGACCCTACTACAAGATTACATTGTTTGTCTTTGGGGGTTACAGCAATTTCCCGACACCAATCACAATACATACTTGTGCCATCAAAAGACAACCAAGGCCTGCCAGTCCGCCAGTGGTCTTTGAAAGTCCTTTCCCTGGACTTTTCATACCTCTTTTTCGCCTCTTGCTTTTCATTATCTGCTTTTCGTTTCATTAAATTAATGGGTTTTCAGGTCTGGCACCCTCAACATATTTCAGAGATTCCATAACTTGTTGTTGACATTGGAAAACGAAAGCGGACGTGGGGTACCTGATTGAAATAGCGATTGGAGCTCAGCATATTTTAATCGATTACTTCATAAAGGTCACAAATCATAACAAAATACGACATTCGTATTTACTCGGCAATTTTCGCCAGGCATCTGTATACGAAAGATAATTCGTACCTACTCGGACATTTCCGTTTTGCTTATATCGGACAAACTGCTAAGACAATCGTTACTCTCCGGTAAGTCGGAATTCAACGATAGGATTCGATTGGATGTGTCACGACTAGGTGCGCGATGATGTTGTAGGTACTCTTCGTCGACCTTTAAAATAAATAATGTTATTGTACTTATTTTCTCATTATTATTATTATTATTATTATTATTCATAGTAGTATTATAGCAATTATTATTATTAATAACTTACGTCGAACTCTAGGGAATTTGGGTCATTGGGTCTTAAGCCCTTTCTTGCTCGGCTGCACAGCATTGTCAATGCAGCCTGCGAACACCGGGCAGCATCTGGCTGGCTGTTCGTTTCCTGCAGAGACTCGCTTACACTTCTAATAACATTGGTTGCGGTTTCAAACACGTCTGAAACTGCTTTCGTCTTGAGCTCGAAATATATTAAAACAATGTATGTCATTTAATTATGATACAATGTTTGTACACTTCGTTCGAATATTGGGCAGCAATCGATGTATATATTATATTTACACAATGTCTTCGAGTATCAAAAAATATGTATTATTATATTATTAGATGATGTCTTTATTACATTATACAATTTCTTTAAGTATATATTACCGCTGACTTTTGTTGAACAGCGAACGATAGACCCGGCTTCGAAGGATGATTGTGGCCACTATTCATTGTCTTGAAGCTGTCACCGGACTGCTTAACCATCGCTGCGCATGCTACATTCTTCCCACGCACACTGCAGCGCCAAACGACATCACCGGATGTGAGCTGTTTCTTAAAAACAAATGCGTAGCCATCAGAAGATACTAGCTTCGGCTTTCCTCGCTCTGTCCCTTTCTCTACTGCACTAAAGGTCACCGGAGCAACAGGAGTGATGTCCATTACCGTGTTATCCTGAATGGACGTCTCCAAGACTTCCGGTTGCAGATGGCGTTCCGGTCGCGTGACGTCGAACGAGGCGTCGCTGTAGTTTATCGTCTCGTCCACCACGTCTCCATTTTCGTCCGTGTTGTGGTGACGACATCGCATGCAGATAAATTGCAGTTCTCGACCCTCAGCAACGGCAGCATCGTAAATTTCCACCGTTATTCCTGGTTAAAAAAATGTATCATAGCATAAAACTCTGTATACTCATAAAATTGTCTTTAAACAAATCAATATATTATAATACATTCATATAAAATGTATTTTGCAATAAGATAGAAATTATTTAGGGGAAACTATAAATAAAATATAATATGCATGCTTTGTGCTCAGAATCATTGAGTTCAAAGTATAAAACCACGTTAGTGTTACACTATGATATGTCGTAGGTAGTTGTTTCAACTATCATTAAAGGAACATGCAAATATTATTAAATAATTGATGCAGCATAAATTTTACGAAACATTGATTTTAATACATAGAAAACAACACAATCTTTTCATTTATTGTACCTGTGTTTCCACACTTAATGTGATGCCATCTTGAGCAGTTATCACATGTCACTGCTCGGGAGTTCTGATACACGCGTCTTAGACAAAATAAACACGCAGGGGCAGGCATGATTTTACGTTGCACGATGATACAAGTTAATGATAGTTAACCATTTATGCTGGTATATATATACATATGTATAGCATAATTAAAGTACCGATAAAGAATATTTTTCATAGCTAAAATTCAAAGCTTTTGCAACATTGCATGCTAATTGGTAACACCTTCACGTTAAAAGGACCGCAAACGATTGAACTCGTTAAAGTTAACAATGGTGTGAAAAACATTATTAATTTCAATTAAAATGCTTTCACGTGAAAGGTCATACATTACTCTCGATCACAATTCATTTTTCAAAAAACCCAGTCATGAACATACAAACCAATAACCTATTACACTAGCGCGCTCAGATAACAATTAATTAAAATATGTACAACAGATTACTAATAAAATGTTCGCTGGGGTGAGTCGTTATTAAACAAGGGGCGAGTCGTTATTAAACAAGGGGCTGGGTTCAAATATATTGTTAAAAATATAAATTTGGTGTCCTTTGAAATTATTTACATACTTTGACTCTAATAAAAGTGAGGGGGCGAATCGTTATGAAATTAGGGGCGAGTCGTTATAAATAAGGGGCGAGTCGTTAAGGGGCGAACCGTTAAGGGGGCGAGTCGTTATGCATTCATGTTTTCTAATGTAATCCAATCGAAAATACGGTTGTAAACGAACGCTTTACGGTGTTGTTGACATTTTCTACGTAGATTGAGTATTTATGAGATTATTTGATTTTAATCTCTAATTTCTGGCCATAATATTTTATTCGCCAGGCGGGCGATAATTATGGATTTTTTCGTTCGCCCGATTTTATTTTTACTCGCATTTGCGAATGGGCTAGTGCGAATTTCGAAGACTGCATCTATGGTCAAAAATATTATTGAGTGTACACACTTCAAACTACAAAGGTTTTAATTACAATTTGAATTATCTCAGTTTTTTTAGATGATTTACCGTTTGATAACAAATTAGCATGTATATGTATTGAGCCCCCTCGTTTCTGAATGAGAGGCAAGTGGACGTGAAGTAAAGCTGTGTATTGCGCAACATATAAATTAGTTGTCTATCAGTTGTACACGTTCTCGAAGTAACTCCGCAGGATTTTGGGCAATTATCAGCTACCACTCAGCATTACTCCACTTAGATTCGCCAAGTAATTACTCGCATCTAACATTCCGACTCTGTGACAGCAAGTAAAATATTTATTTTGCAAGAGCTGTACTGTACATCCTGAATTTCTGCCACATTTACAGTTTCTCTAAACATTTGCACAATTAAATGGAATTTCCCAATGTTCTGTACTGTCCAGAACTGCCCATGAAATAATTAATAATTTACGAGAGCCTAGATAAAAGAATAGAACAATGGCATATAGTAACTAGAAATTTAAATATTGGTCATATAATTACTAGCTCTGTGAGTTTCTACATGGAATAACTGCACATTAATTCCCTACCCAGGGATGGCACTGTATCTGTACCAGAACGCAGCAACTAGTTTCTTCATTGGATTATTATCGCGAAAAGCTGTAACAAAATGAACAGATATTATATAACTTGACAATTAATTTGACAAGACATGTAAATATGATAATCAGAATAGATAGCAAATGCGTTTAATCCCAGTTTCACATTAATAATAGACTTTTAACAGTCAATGTAATGTTACCGAGCAAAATATAGCCAAAATACTAAATAAGTAAGCAAAGAAGCCTAAAGGTGAACATTTCACCTCAAATTAATGTTTTAAAGTAATCAAAATGGGCATGTTTCTTAGAAGATGCACGTGTAGAACACATATTGACACATGATAAAACCCAACGTATATGAACTGACATTAAGTATGAATCTATAGGGTACAAACTGTATTAAGTTCTCCATTATGAACAGTGGAAAAAGAGAATTGTACATAAATGACAATAATAACACTAAATTGTCTTACATTAAGGACCAACACGTCTTCAAAAGGCTTTTCAATCAACAAATTTGTGCAGCAACAATGTAGCATGCCAGAAAAAGTGGTTGCGGAATAACTTCTTTATAAAGAGCTTAAATTAACAACAACTCAATAAGGTTACAAATCACTAATACTAAACGATTTAGCGGTGACATTCTCTCACAGTATCAGTCAACAATACATACCTCTGGCTTTGTGCATGTTGCGTCCACCAATCAAGTAATGGCGACAAGAAACACTGCCGGAGCCTCTCTGTGCATAGTGAATGAGGAACCCTGTACCTTCCATGGTGAAATACAACTGCTGAAACCAAGATATAGCATAAATACACAGTTACGTACAAGAAGTTTTGTGAAATACATAACTTCTGTATGTTTTGATATGGAGAAAAACCCATGTCAGTAATTGAAAACGAGTATTCACCGTATATAAAACATGTTTAGTGAATGGCATTTAAAGCAGTTCCAACAATCTTGTTGTTGGGATAGCTCTTTCGCTCTTTAAAGTGACTGCCTCTCACGCTGGGGACTTGGGTTCAACCCCCCAACATAATTCAATACATTTTAAATTGACATTAATTCTACTAAACTGTAATGACGGTTATTAGTCTGAATACTGTTTCTTACTTACGTAAGGCATTTTATAATGTCTGTGTTCGAAAACTCGAACGGAGTATACACTGATTACCGATGTACATGATGATTTACTCCAAAGGCATCATGAGCTATTGTATGCAGATACAAAGTTACCAAAACGTTATTATTTTACCCATTTCAATGCGTTTATATCATCGATACGATGTCCACAAAGACGATTTCTGCAAAGTTGTATTTTATTAACATATTTCTAGACTGCTGCTTTAATATGTAATACCTTATTACACAAGTATTATATCCTAGCATATTAATTTAATGATGTTGGTTTGTTGACAAGATTATGAAAGCAGCATAACCGCAAACATGTTGATATCAGAGTATTTGTGTCTGTTAAATAAAAGCTTAATGAAGAACATTTAAAATACAAACACCTAATTTATCCAATTATATCTTCTTTTTTCAGAATGTTTAATAACTATATACACTAAAATTATTGTTTAGACATACAACAGCTGACCTATATTTAATATCAAATCAGGACCACGTTTTTCGGGGGCCGCCATTTAATACACATTTCCTATTGATATTCCTATGGTGCTCACGGAGCAACAAAATATCAAAACTGTACGTGAAATCTGTTTGGTGTGGGTTAGTGTATAATGCAAAATCAATGCAATTAATTTGTCTATAATATATGGGTAGTTAAAATTGACCCGACTGATTCGTGTTAATACAAACAAATTCAGTTAATTTCTAATTGCCTTAATTTAGCCATAATATCAATCTAATTGCCTTAATTTAGCCATAATATCAATTTGCAACCACATTTTAATAAATCTTGGGACTCGTTTAATGCGATATCGAAAGGACACATGACAAAAACTGTACCTCGTCATTATATATGGGTCAATTCCATGCATTTAACCTTCTTGTTAAACGTCTATATGATTTAAAGTAATGCACTTTTCAATTTGATTGTTTATTCATTGTAGAACTGACCCAATACATATGCACGTGCCACGATTTCTACTACCAATCTACTTCGACTGCTACTAGTGCAGCCTAAATTCCAAGTAAAAAAGCTCGTTGGCGCAAAATTGTGGTAAAAAATCCCCCTTAAACATTCGTCCGTACAGTTAGGCAAAATATAAATGGTTGGTTTCCGCTTACATCTCCGAAAAAATCCTAGGAGGGCAGGTAAAATGTTTTGTTTTTTCTGTAACTTTTTTTTTATTGTCGCTTATTCACCACACATTTTAAGTGTATTGGGGTGCATGTAAAATGTTTCAACGCATCAAAACAAAGAACTGTACCTTAACTTAAAAAAAATGTCATAGGAAAAGATATTTCTGAAAAGAAACTTATAATATAAGCGAAAACTGCTCTTTTTCTGCGAAAATCAGAAAAAAAGTTACTGATTGATAGGCAAAAAAAAGTGTAGGGTCGGCGGAAAAAAATTAGGGGGGAAAGCGGAAACAAACAATTTTTTTACGCCTAAATGAATCAATATAATTATTGGCCATACATTCAATGCTGGAATAACCTTGGAATGTGGATGGTAGAGAACATTAATAGCATTGAGAATGAGAATATTGAAATGCAAAGACATGAAGTAGATAGCGAAGTTGTCCTGGGCCCGAATTAATAAATCTTCTTAGTAACGACTTGTTAGTACTTCTACAAACCGTTATTTTAGAATTCAAAAGCCTTTTTGTTGTTTTTTCGTTTATAATTATGTATACATGCGGATGATGACATTGTCAGTTAATAAAGTAATTCAGTCGATGTATAGGAATGTTATCTCTTTGTCTATTGCGTGTATTTATCATATTATTTATAATTCATTAATGTAGTACATTTGTATTTGACATAAGTAGTTAATATGCGGCTAAACATGTTTTGTTACGAGTATATCTGCTTAGGAGAATTGTTTGTGTTGCCGTTGTTTGTGAGAAGTTTGTCTCCGAGGAGGCTGTCTCTGTCGTCTGTCGGCAACTTACCTTACACAAATTCTGAAGGTTCGGAATGGGCAAAGTAAATTGTTAAGTAAGCTAGGTACGTTACCTTTCGTGACAGGGGTGTAACCTCGAGCTCTCCTAATACTTTCAAGTTTATTGATCTGTTTGTTACCAACTAGACGTATAAAGACCCGAACATTGACTCGAAATCAACGATGAACGAATATTCATCGTGTATTCAAATTAATTATAATGATAAGAATTTACCGGTATGTCGAACATTGCGGCTGCAAGCAAATTACGTTCACATGAGTGTGTTGGTTGCGATGGCACTGGTGGTGGTTGTGTTATTAGCAGTACGGTAGAACTATTCGATTGGTAGTTCTAGGTGTATTGCGATTATACTGTATCCTCGCGCACAAGTGTACACGTGACAGTTGACGTGACTGGAAGCAGGTCCGACGCGTCTTACGTACAGCAACACCAACATTAAAAGCAGCAACAAGTTACACGTCATACTCACCTTTCCCGTTCCATGTTGTCAGACTAACTTCCAGTCAAATCATATTTTAGTACCTTTAGTACACATAGTACAGTACGGAATGTGTGTGTGGTGCATTTGTATTGAGTGCTCTGGGGTTCCCTCCCATACGAGACACCTCATCCAGAGGCAACACTGGGTCTTTCAAGTGCTCGGTGTAAAACACCTCGTACGCTGCACCTCGGTTAAGAGCGTATCCTGCAAAAGATGATTTAGTAGGTTAGGGTGTAGCAGGGGCTCGAACGTGCGACCCCTGGATTGTGAAGCCAGTATCTTACTTCGTGTGTGTGTCGTTAATACCTTATAATTTTGTCATTTACATAATTTTGTAACAATTTATATACCCCGGAAAACCCTTCTGTTTATTACGGC